>WSFP011452237.1:0-19625 GCA_009831015.1 Picea engelmannii
TAAGGTAATATTGCAAAGTTTTGTTTATTTTTGCTTCACATTGTTTTACTTGAAGAACCCTAAGCAAAGTATTTTGCTAAGGATAATCTGTAGTAGTATTGTTATAGGTTTGTGTGATTTGTTTTTATTAGTGTTTGCAAAGTATTTTGTAGGGCCTTTAAAAGAACTCACCTTCTTGCCTCATTGTGTAGAAAGGGTTTACAGATTTGCAGGTTGTCAAAGCTTGGAGGAGGAACTCCAAAGGCTTCATTTTGCTTCGCATAATTTTTTGTTCAATTTTCAGCCTTCAATTTACTTATTTTCTGCATACATAATCACCTAAATCTTGCTAAAAAAATCAATTTTCAAGTTCAGATATTTTCTATAAATATTTTTGTATATATTCTAACATAAAACTAAAATTTTGTGGTGATTTTTAGCATTTTCCAGCTAGCTTTGTTTGTTGTTTTATGCAGGTTTTCACCATTAAAAAGGGAAGTGCTGCCCAAAATTGGCCACTAAAAGCTCAAAAAAACATCTACAAGCTTTGATGTAAAACCCCTTTCTTTCTCTTACTTTCTAAAGTCATTGTAAACAACCCAAAAGAGTCTCTTGAGCTTGCACTTTCTATTTATTTCCAAGTTTAAAATCTGTAAATTAATTTTAAATATTTTTTCCACACCTTGCACTGTGTTTGGCTCTGCCATCCTTGCAAAATCGTGTCGACTAGGATTAGAAATAATTTTCTGGTTTTTTCTTTAGTTAACTTTGTCCACCTTTACCCCGGATAGGGTGTTTTCGAGCTCAGCACGTGGACAGACAAAGGGGAGGCCATCTGGCCAAACGTCCTGCCACCTGGAACCAGCTCAGACGTGCCCCCCCTCTACCATCACCTCATGAGATTAAATACCTCGTCGTCGTTCTTCAAACCTCACTCGAGGCCAGCCTGCAGCACGCTCATGACGTTTCTCTTCGTGGGAGATTTCAGGGTGATGGGCAAGACACTTCCGCAGTCCCATCAACAAATCAGCAATGAATCTCCTAAGCCAGAGTCTGGGCGCGCCAAAGCCCATTTGCACCCTCGGCCTCCGCATTCTCAGCTCTCCATGGTTTTTGATTTCATCCTTTTTTCCTAGTGCGAGCTCCACCCGCCCTTCTGAATTTCGAGCTCTTGCTTCTCTCCACGGTTATTGCAGAACCTTTGGGTCTGGACCAACCTCTCGCACTTTCTCTGCACTTTCCTTTTCTGGTTTCCTAGGGCCAACTCCATGCCTCGTCTTAGGGGCAAATCCAAAAGGGATGTGGCCTGGTATGAGACCAGAGGAAGGGTTGCACGCGACTGTGGTTCTCCCCAAGAAACCGAAGGCATCCCCAACCTGAATCCCATTGAATCTCCCACTCCTGCTCAACCAACTCATGAAAGTACCTCGGACCTCTCCCTGCTCTCGAATCCTTATGCCTGTTGAATCAAATGGTTCGACAGCTTCAGAAATTCACTTGGTTTCGCTCCTCCTCCCCCCTCCCCTCCTCGTCGCCCTCCACCTCCGCCTTCTCCTCCTCACCACCCTCCTCCTCCGCCTCCAGTCACCTCCACTGCTCCTCTCACCTCAGCCCCCTCCTTCGTTTGTCCCTCCTCCTCCTCCAACTCTCTATTGTCCCCCCCACTCCCTTCAGCATGTGTTCGGTGTGAAGAAAGAGCAGCTCTCGAGGAATCCTTGGATGAACTAAAGAGAAGTTTAGGGGAGGTCAAGACCGCCTTATTCGAGCTGCAAAGCAAGGAATCGGAGCGTTGGAGCCGCGTGGACCTCATGATGTCTTTCCTACAGGACCTTCGTCAAGCTATCTTAGACAGAGATAAGCTCGGAAGAGAAAATTTGCAAGTGCGCCAAGTTTTCGTTGGGCAAAGGTTCAATCCCGGAACTAGTCAATTATGCTTCTGGAATATGTTTTTAGTTTTGTTTCTGTTGCCATGAGAGGCAGCCCAGTTCTGGGGGGTTTGGTCTCAATTTTTTCTTTTCAGTTTAGCACTCAAAATTATGCCCTGCGTGGCACTGTAGTTTTACCTTTCTGCAAATTTTACATCTATATTTTGGACAAGTGGCAGCTGTGGTTTCCCACCAGGGCACTGCTGCCACGTTTGAACAGGCGAGATAGAGTAATTTCCATCTTTTGCAGGCTTTAATATAATTTTCTAACTTACAAAAAAAAAAAGTACTTTGTCCACCTTTGCCACAAAATCGGAAGGCTTTGTCCTCCACCTTGTGCCAAAGTTGTGTGGCTAATTTGTTTAAGTAATTAATTTTTGTTTGCCCACACCTTGCATGTGAGTGGCTATGCCATCCTGCAATATCGTGTTGGCTAGTGTATAAAAAATTCTTTTGTTGCAAAGTAAATAAAATTTACCCCGCCTTTGCCCCGTATTCTCTCCCTTTGCCACTTTGTGGATCTTGGGTAATAAGAAAGGGAAAAGGATTGAGTGGTTAGTCTAATTAGGCACTCATTCTCCATTATTGTTTGGCCACTAAAATAAGATGACTTGTGGAGGCTAGAAGGGGTTGAAGTTGGGGATGGTTTCATGGCACTAAGTGTCCTCCTTGTTGAGTGCCCAAGCACTTTGGACTTGACCTGCGGAGCTAGGGGAGGACTTTGTTGTTCTTCTTATTGAGCACCCAGCATTTCCTCTTGGCTAAGGGATAAGGACTTGGGGTAGTCACATATATTAGGTCTGCAACCTTTCACATCTAAACCACTAAGGTAAAAAGAAACTTATAATTAACTAAAAGCAAGATAAACACTTGCACAACATTTACATTTCATTACAATTTTCATTTCCGCAATTTATTCACATTCCATTTATTTTTTGCAAGCTATTCACATTATTCTTTATCTTTTATTAAAGCATTCTTTAATTCTTTGGGAAGTAATTGTTTATATGTAAAGTTGTTTTTTGAATCATTGTGTGGATAAATTTATTCTTTATTTCAAGTTGTAAAGATATCATTTTTGTGAATATATTTCAATATGAGAAATTTAATAATCTTTAGGCACTGGTCTAGTTGTTTATAAAACAAAGGTTTGCTTGTCATTGAAAGATTGCATATTGCATTGGTTTCTTGTCATTGGGTTGGGTAACACTAATCAACAACTTAATTAACTCCTAGAAGATTTAATAAACCTTCACATAGTTTAATAGGGTCTACACCCCTTGGCTTCCCTAGGAGTGAGCCTAGACGGAAGGAGTTCAAATTGAGGTGACAGTGGGTCTGGATTCAAGTTTGTGCCTCCAAGGACACACCAAGTGGGTTGGAGACTTATCCACGTTTGTAGATGTGTATTAGGACGGCAACATCTTTGTCATCGTTATCGGGGATAAGTCTCTTATCCTTGGTTGATTGACAAAATTTAATTAATTCTTTAAAAAACTAAGTAATAAACTTTTCTCTTAATTTTTAACTTGAGTTTTGTTATTTGACATTGCTTAATCTCCAAGTGGCGACTCCACTTAATCATTCCTTGAGGTATCCTACCAAGAGCAACCCGCAAGGGTTGGTTGATTCTCTTCCTGAACCTGAAAAGGTGTATAGGAGGAGAATAAACAGACTAGCTCCTCGTAGGTTCCTTGAAAGTCTTGGAGAAGAAGCAATCTTTGATATACATCTCTTGTTTGTACATAATAATCCTACAACAACTATGGATGATCCATTGAGGCCATGTAATTTTGGTAATATTCAAGTTCATCCTCGTCCTATTCCTGACAAAGCTATTGAAAAATTGCCTGCTTTTCAGGGAAACAGTGTTGTTAGTGCCAAGACTCACATCCTAAATTTCAACATGTACGTCCTAAAATGGTGTTATGGTCACAATTATGAAGATGTGAAGATGACTCTTTTTGTGTACTCTTTGGAAGGGGAGGCAGTAGAATGGTTCTCGAAACAGGATCCTAAAAAATTCAGCACTTTAGCAGAAATCACAAAATCCTGCAATGATAGATGGGGTGATCAGAAGGAAGACCGTCATTTATTGGTTGCCCTTAGCACTAGTCAAAAGAAGGAAAATGAAACTATGGAAGAATTCAATAAAAGATTTAATGACTTGGTTAAGAGCCTCCCTCAAACTATTAAGCCTCTTGATGCTTCAATCTTAATTCATTATATGGAAGCCTTTGAGGGAGAAATCAGATATCAATTAAGGAACAAAGAGCCAACAACTCTAAAGGATGCACAAAAGTATGCTATCAAAATAGATAAGAATATGCAAGATGCTAGGAAGTCAAATATTCCTGGTTTCTCAAGGGGAACTTCTTCCAAAACCAATGAGGAGAAGAAGAAGAAAGTTGAAAATCAAGAATCTTCTAATGATGGCATCAAGGAGCTCACCCAATTAATTAAGAAAATGGAGATTAACCAAGCTAATCAAATGAAGGAACATGCTAATCAGATGACAGCCATGCAAAATAGGTTGGTGGCCATGGAGAGGGCTCAAGCTAATAGGCCCTATCATAAGCCAAATGATAAGTGGCAAAAGAGACCTCCACCACAAGAGCAAAGGACCCCAAATCCTTTGGAATCTACTAACTTGGTTGACCATCAAGTTATCCCATATTGTATACCTTGTGGGCAATTTCATGAAGAATCAACTTGCCAAATTTTTCTGCAAATTTGTAATGAAGGAGAATCCTCTAGATCAGAAAATGAGCAAGTTAATATGTCTGGTCAGGAATATGATGTGGGCATGGATGAATGGATGGAATTAATGGAGCATAGTATGGGGTTAAATTGCATGAATGAAGTTGTGGACAAAGTAACATAAAATTTTGGTCGTAGGCCTACTCCCAAGCAAGTATCAGAAATGGCTAGATATAGAGGTTTCACTTATCAAAGAGATGGGACAAAAAATTAAGATAGGCCACAAGCAAGTGTTCCTAAGACACCTCCTCCTCCACCTAAATCAATTGTTCCTACAAATTCAGAAGTAAATATTGACTTAGGAGGGTAGTTGAATAATGCAAAAATGTTGGTCCCTGCGGTAGAAATTATGAAGATCCCATCTCAAAAGGGGAAATTGCTCAAAGCTATAGAAAATCCTCCTCAAGGTAATGGTGACAAGCCACAGGCAGTAGCTTACCAAGATGCACCTGTGATTTTGCAAAATTGGGATAGGGGAAATGAAAAGAATCAACCGTTTTTTCTTTCTTTACTTATGAATGATTATCTCCTTCACAATTGCATGCTTGATTCTAAAGCAACTTCAAATGCTATGACTAAGAAAGTAATGGAACAGTTAAACTTAAGGATTTCAAGGTCTTATCATAACATTTGTGCTATGGATAGTAAAACAATTGAAGTGCATGGTTTGATAAAGGGCTTACAAGTGCATTTGGCCGCCTTCCCTGATATTCAAATAGGAATGGACATAGTGGTGATTGTTGTGCCCGATGCTTGGGGTATGTTTCTCTTAAGGAAATCAGTTGCAGATTTGGGGGGTAGTATACAATTGGATTTAACTTATGCCACCATTCCCACTCCAGATGGGGCCATGTTTAGATTAAACAAAGAATTGGAAAGAAAATACCATGTTGAAGATCCTAAGAAACCCATAAATGAGTTTGTATCAGTGTTACAAAAATCGTTTTGGCAAAAAAATCTTCGGGGTCCAGAAAACATCGTTTCGTAAAAATCAGCAAAACATCGGCAAACTTAAATGCACAAAAAAAACCCTCACGGACCCTTAAATGCGCAGAATTTTTTACACAGGCGATTTTTTCCATTTTTTCTCTATTTTTTCAGTGATTTTTTGGGAAAAAATCGTTTTGATGAAAAAATCGTGATTTCTCGCAATTTTGGCGATTTTTTGCCGATCTTTGTAATAGAGGTTTGTATATCATGGACTAGAGATGAGATGTTATGAGATACCATCTAATTTTCTAGCATCTGTCAAAGAGGAACTTAAGGATGAACTCCCAAGTATTTGTAATGTTTGGGATGCCATGGATTCTTTTGATGGTATTTTTCTTGAAGAAACTCCAAGTGAAAGGGATATTGATGTGACTCCTTCATAATCTTGAACAGAGTTGGATTTGTCATTTGGAACTGCATTATCATAATCAATTCGCCAACATTTAGATGAATCGGTTAGATATCAGGAAGAGTTGGATAGGATTTTTGGGCCATCTATTCCACATGTCTTAGAAATTGGGGACATTTATTTTGACGAAGATGATGTCTTCAACAAACAGGATGAGCATAAAAAGAATAAAAATAAAAAGTGGAACAAACCTGGCAGAGGATTGTAGGGATAATAAGGAAGTGATTGATGATAATAATAGTCAACATATCATCCCTATGAAAGATTATGCCAATCCTTTAAAAGAAAGGTTAAAGTCAACAGACTTTAAATCTTTTCGCTTGGCACCAAAGCAACTTCATCAAAAAGGATTCAAAGAAAATTTTAGCAAGTAGTTGAGAACTAAGAAAAAAGGGTTCACATCAGAACATCAGAAAACAAGATAAAGTGTATAAGTCTTCTGACAACTCATCTCAGGCAATAGGACGACATAAAGTTAGATATGCCAATGAAAAGGATTCACCTTGAAACGATCTTCAACGCAGCCATTTGGTGTCCAAAGAGACACCCTTTGTAACGTATCTCTAACCTCTCTCCTTTTGATTCTTTCAATCTTGTCATTATTTCATTTATGTATATAGTTCATTGTATAGTCATTTCATTTATTTGATTATTATCAATATCATTTCATTTATTTGATTATTGTTTATTTTTTTCACACATGTACTTATGTTGGTTATTGGTGAGAACTTTGTTTTGCAGATTAAGAGGTTCTCGCATGCTCTCCTTCCCGAAGATCGAGCACACGTCCCCATGTGGAGCCAGATGTTGACCAACTATTTCAACTAGGTGTCAACATCATGTATCATGAAGATATGTACCTGGTGCTACGACAAGTTTGAATACTTGACAGACTTGCAAGTTGTCAAAGCTTGGAGGAACTTCAAGGGCTTCATTTTGCTTCGCATAATTTTTTGTTCAATTTTCAGCATTCAATTTACTTATTTTTTGCATACATAATCACTTAAATCTTGCTAAAAAATCAATTTTCAAGTTCAGATTTTTTCTATAAATATTTATGTATATATGTCAACATAAAACTAACATTTTGTGGTGATTTTTAGCATTTTTCGACAAGCTTTGTTTGTTGTTTTATACAATTTTTTACCATTAAAAAGGGAGGTGCTGCCCAAAATTGGCCACTAAAAGCTCAAGAAAACATCTACAAGCTTTGGTGCAAAACGCCTTTCTTTCTCTTACTTTCTAAAGTCATTTTAAGTAGCCCAAAGGAGTCTCTTGGGCTTGCACTTTCTATTTCTTTCCAAGTTTAAAATCTGTAAATTAATTTTAATTTTTTTGCCCACACCTTGCATTGTGTTTGGCTCTGTCATCCTTGCAAAATCGTGTTGGCTAGGAATAGAAATATTTTTCTGGTTTTTGCTTTAGTTAACTTTGTCCACCTTTGCCACAAATTCGGAAGGCTTTGTCCTCCACCTTGTGCCAAAGTTGTGTGGTTAATTTGTTTAAGTAATTAATTTTTGTTTGCCCGCACCTTGCATGTGAGTGGCTATGTCATCCTGCAATATCGTGTTGGCTAGTGTATAAAAATTTCTTTTGTTGCAAAGTAAATAAAATTTACCCCGCCTTTGCCACGTATTCTCTCTCCTTGCCACTTTGTGGATCTTGGGTAATAAGAAAGGGCAAAGGATTGAGTGGTTAGTCTAATTAGGCACTCATTCTCCATTATTGTTTGGCCACTAAAATAAGGTGACTTGTGGAGGCTAGAAGGGGTTGAAGCAGGGGACGGTTTCATGGCACTAAGTGTCCTCCTTGTTGAGCACCCAATAACTTTGTACTTGACCTGCAGAGCTAGGGGAGAACCTTGTTGTTCTTCTTATTGAGCACCCAACATTTCCTCTTGGCTAAGGAATAAGGACATCGGGTAGTCACATAGCTTAGGTTTGCAACCTTTCACATCTAAACCACTAAGCTAAAAAGAAACTTAAAATTAACTAAAAGCAACCTAAACACTTGCAATTTAATCACATTCCATTTTTTTTGCAAGTTATTCACATCATTCTTTATGTTTTATTCAAGCATTCTTTAATTCTTTGGAAAGTAATTGTTTATATGTAAAGTTGTTTTTTGAATCATTGTGTGGATAAATTTATTCTTTATTTCAAGTTGTAAAGATATCATTTTTGTGAATATATTTCAATAAGAGAAATTTAATAATCTTTAGGCAATGGTCTAGTTGTTTATAAAACAAAGGTTTGCTTGTCATTGAAAGATTGCATATTGCATTGGTTTCTTGTCATTGGGTTGGGTAACACTAATCAACAACTTAATTAACTCCTAGAACATTTAATAAACCTTCACATAGTTTAATAGGGTCTACCCTTCTTGGCTTCCCTAGGAGTGAACCTGGACGAAAGGAGTCCAGATTGAGGTGACAGTGGGTCTGGATTCAGGTTTGTGCCTCCAAGGACACACCAAGTGGGTTGGAGCCTCTCCACGTTTGTAGGTGTGTATTAAGGCGGCAACACCTCCAACAAGTTTGATTCAATTTGTCGATAAGCAGAAATCAAGAGTGAGTTGACAGTGCCTTACAACTCGCAACAAAATGGGGTTGTTGACTGGAGGAATAGGTCCGTTGTTGAGGTAACTAACACTATGGTTCATGACCTACTACTTAATTCCTTTGGGTAAAGGCATGCAGTGCAGTTATCTACATCCTAAACAAGTGTCCTCACAAGACCTTCAAGGAGAAAACACTAAAGGAAGCTTTCACTGATGAGAAACCTCGAGTATCACACTTTTGTGTTTTCAACTATCTTGTATATATTTAAATTTCTGAGTGGAAAAGAACTAAATTGGAACCCTTTAGTTTGAAGGGTGTTTTAGTTGGATATAATGAGTCCACAAAGGCCTATATAATAAACATTCAATCATAGTGGAAGATATTAATGAGTAGAGATGTGAAGTTCAATGTGTATTCATGGTCCTCCAAGTCTCAGGAGCCTCCAGCAATGATTGAGGAGAGAGAAATATTTTCTATTCTAATTGTTGATCCGATGATGTGTAAACTACCGTGAGTATTCCACTAGAATAGTTCATCACAATACATCTTACAAGTTTCTACAAACCCTTGTTATGCAATCCTATACTTAAGATTAAGATTTAATATTATTAGCTTAATACAAAAATAAACTGAGACCACACCATCCACACAATGAACACAAGATGTACCCTAGGAAAACCCGATAAGGGAAAAACCTAGCCAAAAGGTGACGACTATGCCTTACTTGTTTCTTCTTAGTTAGGAAATGCAAATACAAAGAAAGTGCACTCACTACGAAGTTGCCATGGACACTCTAGCCTGCATGGTTACTACAAGATCTTCTACTTCCTCTGCTCTACTCCAATATTCCTATCCTTGTTATGCTTAAGTATGGAACAACAATTAATAATGAAACCCTGTCCTATCCTAGTGGGCCATTATTTAACAATGTTGTAATAGTTTTCTAGGGTTAGGGTTTTGTTAGCACACTTTTACAACCTCCAATTGAGCTGATAAATCTGATTTTTCAGTGATGAAAAAATGGCTAATTAAAGGAGTAAAGCCCCAAGTTGTCATAGGCTAGACACCTCTTCGTTTGGGCTAGTGCTTGTCAGCCTCAGGGGGGAGTCCCTAGGGTACTTTGTTGTTGTCTTAACGCTTGATTTTCTGCAAGAAGTGACAAAAAACAACCATTGTTATGTCTTGGACAACATGTTAAAACTGCCCAAGAAGTGGAGGGAAACATACTTTTGTAGCTTAGAGGGATCTTGTCGGGTTAGCACAAGAGAAATAGAAGAGAATAGAAAGAGAAACTACTCAATAGATAGCTAAATATCATAAAGAATAGGATAAACTACTAATCTAATTGCAGAAGTTAACAAAAAACCAACAAGAAGGAAGGTTAGAAACACAAACACAAAACTTCTTTATTGATAGGCTTGCAAGAGGGTTGGTTGTGCCACAATTGACAAGTCCACAACCGGTACAATGATCACTTTGTTCAAAGAAGAGGAACTAGTCTAAAGAATGAGAGAGAAGAATGATAGAGAAAGTATGCTAGTTGCAACCAAAATCTGACTATAAAACCATGTAACTCACTCCAATACATACTGAATGAGGGTGCATAGGAAGCTAAGAAATAGGAGGCATGTTTAAACACTAAATTTGGCCAAAATATGCATGAGTTAGCCAAGGTGGAAATTCGCCCTATTTTTTAGGAAATTAGCGTTTAAAATCAAATTAAGGGGAATTTTGGGAAATTGACGCATGGAAAGTGAAGATATGTCGAGTGGGGGAAATTAGTGAGAAAAGTTAGCCTTGATTGGCTAAATCATCTCCATGGAAGTGCCACCTCATCCTATGCACCACCTCTTCACTTTATCTAATTCTCCGTTGACTTTATTTACCTTTGCCTTGGAAAATGCGCACCTCTTATTGATGCCATGTAGATGCCACGTCATACTGAAACTATGCCAAACTTTAGAATCTAAGCCTGCCACTTGCCACTTCTGGAGACTGTCACCCCTACTATTAATAGAAACTGCTAAAAATAGGTTCTAGCTCCTAAATTTTAGGAAACTGTCAAAATTGTTGAGTATGACTAGGAGAACAACGCCACACATCAATTGTCTAAAAAAAGACAGTGCTAAAAATAGAATCTCCCCACATGTCAATGATATCATACTCATCGGATTCAAATTTCCGCAAGGATTTCAAATCCGTAATCAGAATTGACATGCGAGCCTCGCTGCTCAAACTGCTAAAAATAGAAATCTAGGACAAATCATCCCGAAAAAGATCCAAAATAATTAGAATGTCTCAAGGATCCATACTGCGTGCTCAGAATCTGAATATGGGGCCTGGACCTTAGCCTGCTAAAAATAGAAAGTTCTTGCATGTCACCGAGAAAAGGTCCATCGGGCTTAGAAACATGCAAGGACCAACCCAGTATGCTTAAAAACGCTCCAAACTGTCAAGTGAACCTCTCAAACCATGTCTCCAAAAGAGTAGGAACACTTGTTGTATGTAAACATCTCTCTCAAATGCATAGGAAACCAAGCTAGTTCTAACTCTGAAACAAAAATAACCACATATCGATCATGTACTTGTCTTTGATGGGAACCAACCTCTAACTCAACATAGGTGTTAAACTCTGGGAGAATCTTAGAATGCCAACCAAACTAGTGCATGTTGGCTCTTAACCCTCAAGATTTTCAAGGGTGAAAATCTAGGGGTTAACAGGTTTTTGCATACCTCAACTCCCAATTAGGGTTAGGTCTTGGACCCTCTAAAATCTTCTTGAAGTCCACAAGTGACTAGCTCCATGTGTGAGTAATGGAAATTATTGTGGCATCCACTCAATACAATGGTGGTCAATAGGATAGGTCAACTTGCAAGAGGCATAAATTCCTCATACAAACTCCAATTGGGGTGACCTTTGCGCCATTGGAAAGATCTCAATGTCTAGAACAACATCGAGAGGCTATGATCTTTGTTTGCCAAGTTTTGACCCCAAAAAATATTGGTTGATGCCTCAAATAGGCTCCAGAAGTTTATGAACCACAAATCACCAAAAATAGGACCTACCCATAAAATGGGCCCTACAAGCTAATAGTTCTGTTTTTTCCACCTAGAAAGTACCAAAATAGATGATAAATTATATAGTGATCCATTTCAGATCGCACCTTCCCATTTTGTGAGGCTTTTATTACCATTTGGCTTTGCCTGGAAATTCTCCTTTCAACACCACTAGAGAAAGTTATAGATACAACCAAACTGTGTCTCCCACCTTATAGATCTATAACTTTGTTATAGATATAGCCTTCCTTTGTTCAAATACAACCAAACTTTGTCTCCCACCTTGAATGTTTTCTCAATTCTATATGTGAGGCCTTGTACTTTTCCTTGATCTCTTCAATGTCTCATGTACTTGTAAATGGATCTACCTAATCTTATCCATGAATTTTTCAGCTCTCGGCACTTCACCTATGGTGTCTTCACTTACTCTTCCTTGTCCACATACAACATCTAAGGGCAAAAGTGGCAAATATTCAAAGTTTCAAAAGAAGACTTGCTAGTAGAAGTTTGCATTGCTCTATTATAAGAGTGATGAATATAAATCAAATTTACATCCCAAGTTATTTGATGCTTTTCATTTTAACCCTTCAAAATTTAAACCAATGTCCTATTCACTACATCTATCAGCCCATCTATCTATCGATGGAAAGCTATAGATCTCTTCAACCTGTTTTCCATCTTCTCCCAAAGTGTAGTACAAAAGGCACTAAGAAATATGGTCTCTCTATCTGAGATGATGCTCCTTGGCATCCCATTGTGCACCCAAACCTTTTCAAAGAACATGTTTGTTGTGTCTTGTCCCTTGATAGTCCTTTTACAAGGCATGAGAACACATATTACTATACCTATTAACTACCACAAATAGAGTCACTTCCCCTCTTGGTTCTTGGAAAACCACCTACAAAATCCATGGAGATGCTCTTCCAAGTCCCATGGTCTAGTAGGTATAGGGAAGGGATGGTATAAACCTTGCTTCCTATCACTGGGCTTCCTAGTGTAGATTTTAACCTTGTACAATTAATTACTGCAAATGGATTCTTAATAAAAACAGAAAAGATACAAATGGCACACACACATTATATAGAGATTTTACCCTAGAAACCCAAACTGAGAAAACCAACAACCTATTTAGAGTCACACCTCTAATTCTTATTCATCATCAATCTTCATTGTTTACGATACAATATATATAGGATCCCACGGCATCCAAAACCCCTAATCCATTGACCTGGATTAGTCTTCAACCCTAATTTCTTAACCAGGATTAGAAAACCATCAACAAAAACCATGTGTTGAAAACCGCTAAAAACAGACAACAATTACATAGTCAACAATCCAAGGCAGTAATGCCCATTGTCTCTCTACACCAGGAGAACTTCTCAGTGCTCACAGAGTTTGTCAATGAATCTACAACATTCTTCAAAGTGTCCACCTTCATCAGCAACACCTTCTTGTCTTCAACCATGTCTCTCAAAAAGTGATATTGAACATCAATATGCTTTATCTTTGAATGATAAGTCGAGTTCTTCGCAAGGAAGATTGCACTATGACTGTCACAATCTATCCTTACAGCTTGTTGTACCAACCCAATACCTGAACACAATTCTGTAACCATATTGCTTCCATGTTTGCATGAGTGGCTACCATGTATTCAGATTCTGTAGTTCAGAGTGCCACTCCAGATTGTCTTTTACTTATCCAAGTGATTGCTCCTCCAAACAAGTTAAACACATGCCCACTTGAAGATCCTCTACAATCTAGATCTCCATCTCAGTTTGCATCCACAAACCCATGTATGTCCAACACTGTGTCCAATCCTAGTCTTCCTTGGTAGCACAATCCATAATTAGTAGTGCCACGCAGATACCTGAAAACCCTCTTTATTGTCGCCCAATGCTCCTTCCCTGGTTTTGACATATACCTGCTCTCACTGCATGTGCAATGTCTAGTCTAGTACAATCCATTGCATACATCATACTACCAACAGCACTGCATACGGAACATGGGACATGTCCTCTTCCCCTTCCTATGTCTTGGGCCATTGATCTGCAAATAGCTTTACACCTACAAGAATAGGAACCCTGATCAGTTTACATTCATGCATATTAAACCTCTACAATATTGTCTCAACATATTTCCTCTGATTTAACCACAGTTTCTTGTTTGCCCGATCTCTTTTAGTTTACATGCCCAAAAAGAAATTTACGGCACCAAGATCCTTCTTGTCAAATTTAGAGGACAACTGAGTTTTAACATCCTGGATAATCTCCTTGTCATTTCCTATCAGTAACATATCATCCACATACAAGACAAAATGAATAAGACGATCATCGATTAATTTGAAATACACATGGTGATTAGCTTTGCTCCTTGTGAAGCCAAGTCCCAACATATAAGTATCAAATTTTTTATACCACATCCTTGGTGATTGTTTTAACCCACACAGAGACATTTTTAGCTTGCATATCAGCTCTTTCTTTCTCTTCACTGCAAAGTCTTATGGTTGCTTCATGTAGATTTCTTCTTCCAAATCCCCATGTAGGAATGATGTCTTCACATCCATTTGTTCTACTTCAAAATCAAAAGCAGCAGCAACAGATAAAAGAAATCTAATCAAAGTTAACTTGGCAATAGGAGAAAAAATTTCACCAAAGTCAATTCCCTCTACCTGGGAATAACCTTTTGTTACTAATCGAGCTTTGTATTTCTCCACTTTGCCTTTTGCATTCAACTTCTTCTTAAACACCAATTTGTTGCCAATGGGCTTTCTTCCAGTCAACAACTCCTCTAGATCCCAAGCCTCATTCTTGTCCAAGGTTGTCATTTCTTCAACCATGGCCTTTTTCCAGAGTTTGTCATCCTCTAAATCCATTACCTCCCTAACAGTCTAGAATCATCATTAGTAATAAAAAAAGCAAAGTTTGAACGGAAATCAGGTGGATTATACCTTTCTGATTGCCTTCTTTCTCGAACCGATCTCCTCAATACTAGAGTATGAGGTTCTTCTTCTTCTTATTCATGTTCTTCTGTAGAGTTTGATTGATTATCCTTCAATTCAAACTTTATTTTCTCTAATTCTTCTTCCCTTGGTAGGACTTCCTGTTTGAAAACATCTTTGATTTCTCTAAATACCACATCTCAACTATACACTGCCTTCTTAGTTTCTAGATTTCAAAGCTTATAACCATTCAGACCATCTTTATAACCAATTAAGATACACTTTTCAACCTTCTATCTAGCTTACTCCTATTTTCCTTTGGAAGGTGAACATAGGCATCACAGTGAAATATCATGAGATGTGTAAAAGAGGCTTTCTTACCAATCCATACCTTGTGTGGAGTCTTGTCATCATCGTTGATGAGGGTGATCGATTGACCAGGTAACATGAAAAACCCACTTCCTCTGCCCAGAATTCCTGTCCTAACCCGACACAACTGAGCATGCTCCTTGTTTTTTCCATCAGCACCCTATTCATCCTTTCTGCAACTCCATTCTGCTAAGGTGTATGGAGTAGTCTTCTGCCTTGCTATACTGCACTTCGTACACAATTATTCGAATTCATTTTCGTAGAATTTTCCACCATTATCCGTACTCAACACCTTAATTCTCTTCTCTATCTGATTCTCCACAGGAACCTTAAACTCTTTGAATTTGTCAAAGACTTCAGATTACTTCCTGAGGAAATGAATCCATGTATTCCTCAAGAAGTCATCTATAAACGAGACATAGTGTAATGTCCTCTTCCAATTGACTGTGACGGAGGAGGACTCATTAGCCTATATGACTCTTGTAGGCTATAGTCAACAAGAAAAAAGGGAGTCAAGGAGGTTTATTTGGTGTCACTAGGTAAAAAGAATGACAAATCATAAAAGTGACATTAAATATAATAAATAACTATATTTAAATGGATTGGAAGGAAAATAAAGTGAAGATTTGAATTGGTCAAAATGGGGAAAGATCCAAAAGGTCCAAGGAAAGCATAAATAGAAGAGTAACACTTCTCCTTAGCATTATGATTTGATATCGTATTGGAGTGCTCTTGTAGCCAACATTTTCATTGGGGTTTTGGGCAAAACCCTTCCACTGCAGGTTTAGTTTCGGTGGTGCAATATCCACGCTAGCTAGAAAAGAGGAGAATTCATCCGAAGTTCTCGTTTGGGTTCATTGTGGTGTTTGGTTTCATGCTGGAGAGAGTTGGGAGGCATATCGGCTTGTGTAGTGAAGAGTTTCAAGAGGAGGCCAAGCGTCTGATCTACAGGTGCCAAGAGGGTTTTCACACATCTTTGGGAGGAGACACCCCCGCGGGTTGAGCAAGGGTTGTCCTGCGAGGCCCTGCTAGACGCCCAGCAATCGTCCCGCGAGGACCTCTGCGAATCAGGGTTGCAACAGTTTGTCGGATCGGGTTTGCGAGGGGCTCAGGTCAAAATTGGAAGGTCGCTTGCAGAGTGAATATCACTGAAACAGTGCAGTGTAGGGCTTGGATATTTTTGGGACAGTGAATTGGCATCATTCCAAGTTTTCTTGTATTTTTTTTGTAGTAGATTGTGTAGTTTTCTGGCAGCCATTAAATTTGTATGCTTGGGAGTATTCTGCAGCTGTGATTATATCCATTAGATATCATTGTACAGGTTTTGGAAGTTTCCATCCATAATAATATGCCATGTTATCTGCTCTATTTTCTATGTAATGGATGTATGTTATATGTTTGACAATATTCCTAATTGAGCAAACTATTTGTAAGAAGTTAACAACACATTCACATAAGAAGGAATAACAAATTTGGGACACAAAACATAATTTCCCCTCCTAGCTTGGTTGAGGACATTACAGTGGTATCATAGTTGGTGGTTCTGCCATCTTGTGACTACATTAATGCCTAGAAGAAAAGGGCGTGGACGGAAGACCTCTCGAGAGTCACTGGAAAGAGAAACAGAAGCAAACCACACAAAATCAAGGAAGCATGGGAGACAACCATGAAGGGACTATGCTCCAAATATTAAAAGATCTGGTCAAGGGACAGAATGAGGCATCCTAGAGACAGGCAGATACAGCAAGGTTCCAGCGGCAGACGCTTGAAGTGCTCACACAATTGGTGTGCCAGCGTGGGAATATGAATGGTATTGGTCAACGTGGACCCAGTGGACCCCATTGGGGTGAAAGAATACATACGGAGAGTAGCAATAACTATACCCCAACTCAGAGCAGGAGCATAAAGATCCCTAGACCCTTATTACCACAGTTCTTGACAAGGCAGCCTATAGAAGCACAGGAGCAACCGGATCAGGGGCTTGATATTAACACCTCATATAGGGAGTACGAGATGATAGATGAAGATATCCGTGAGAAAGTTTCCTATAATGACTTATGCGACCTCAAACAAAAGTACAGACCTAGGGAGGGGAACAGAGGAGCGTTTAGCCCACAGAACTATGACCTCATGCACAAGGTGGGAAGGTTGACTATCCCATCCTTCGATGGGTCTACAAAGAGCACGGTCAGAGCCTAGGTACATAAGTTGGACACTTACCTCCAACTTAACCCAATGACCGAGGTAGAAGCAATTAAGTATGCCACCCTTCACTTGGAAGGAGAAGCTCACGAATAGTGGTACTATGGGTTGGTAACATTAGGGCACGCCAACATCACTTCATATGTGGACTTCACTCAGAGTTTGATGGACAGGTTTGATAAGGACCCTGAGATACACTTCAGGGAGTTAGCACATTTGAGACAAACAAATACACCAGAAGCATAAATCACATATTTTCAGAGGATGGCAGTTATGGTGACAAATATTTCTCAGCAAAGGTTGGTGATGTTATTCACGGAGGGTCTAGCTAAACCCTTGATAGGATGGGTGAAGGCCTTTAGGCGAACCAAATTGCAGGAGGCCATCATGAGATCCCAAGACATGAAGGACGCAGTCAACAAGAAGGTACCAACAAAACCATTTATCCCTCAACGAGGTAAGGAGACAAAGCTTCCCCAGAAGCCATGGACAGGGAAGGACAGGACAGATGAGGAGATTCGGAGAGGACTAAGGAGGAAGAAACTTTGCTTCAGTTGCAAAGATCCGTGGGAACTAGGTCATCGATGTATGGGCAAAGGTAAAGTGCATTACATTGAGGTAGTTTTCGACAAGGAGGATGACGGTGATGATGAAGGTATTGGAAAGGACAGTGGTGAACCATCGCTAGCTATAGAGCAGGCACCATTGCAGGATAGCCCCAAAGGGAGTGACCATTGCCACACTTTCAGGATTCCCCAAATATTACACCTTCAGGGTTAGAGGCATTGTGCAGGGGCAGAGGGTTACATCATTGGTTGATGGTGGATCCACCCACAACTTCATTGATGTTGCACTTATCACCAAAAGAAAAATCCCTGCAGAGGATTTTGAGGAACTCAATGTGGTAGTAGCAGATGGGTACAACATGACATGTACTCAAAGGATCAGGCGACTAGAGGTAACATTGGGCAACTATATGTTGACCGATGACTTTTACGTCATGGATTTAGCAGATACTCATGTGGTACTAGGAGTTCAGTGGTTGTACTCGTTTGGAGATATCTGCATGAATTATCGGGACATGAGGATGGAGTTCCAGGACAAGGGTGGACAGCGAGTCATCCTAAGAGGTATGTCGACAGGTGACCCCAGGATCGTGTCTAACAAGTGCATGCAGGCCCCTATTTAGAGACGGGGATGTGGCTTGCGCATCAAAGTGCTTGATCACCATGGAGAAGCCATCACAGGAACGACAACATTATCCTGCGAATATCCAGGCATTGCTTGGAAAGCATGAGAGTATTTGAACCATTTCCAGCAAGCAGACCACCTGACAGAGGATTTGAGCATGTCATTGAACTAGAAGAGGGGTCGAAACTCGTGATCACCACCCCCTACACCCCCTACAGGCATTCAAAGAGATTCAAGGATGAAATAGAGAAGGCCATAAAGGAGTTGTTAGAGATGGGACATATCAAGCCTAGCTCTAGTCCTTTCGCTTCGTCAATTGTACTATTGAAGAAGAAAGATGGCACTATGAGGATGTGCATAGACTACAGTGCACTAAACAAGAAGACCATCAAAAACCGAGACCCAATACCAAGGATTGATGAGTTGATCGACGAACTGCACGGGGCAATGTACTTCTCAAAGATTGACTTGCGATCAGGATATCACCAGATTCGGGTCAGAGAAGAGGATATCCATAAAACAGCATCCAGGTGTCACTATGGGCACCATGAGTTTCTAGTCATGCCCTTCAGGTTGACTAACACACCAGCTACCTTTCAGTAATGCATGAACCATATCTTCAACAAACAATTGAGGAAATTCTTACTGGTGTTCTTTGATGATCTTCTAATCTACAGCGAGACGTGGGAGGAGCATCAGAAGCATGTGGACGAGATTCTCACCATTAGGGAGGAGCGGTCGCTTTTTGCCAAGGAGGAAAAATGTGAGTTCGGGTTGACAGAGATCATTTATCTGGGGCACGTGATTGGTGTTCAGTGAAGGTGCATCAGGAAAAGATCCAAACCATCTTAGACTGGCCCACCCCCAGGTCACTTACAAATCTGCAAGGATTCTTCGGGATATCCAACTATTACAAACACTTTGTGAAAGGGGGCGTTCTGATGGTCATAGGATACACATGTAGCATTCGACAGAATGAAGAGGGTGATCAGCACTTGTCCAATACTAGCATTCCCATATTTCATGAAGCCTTTTGTCCTGGAGTGTGACGCATCCGGTGACGGGATAGGAGCAGTACTGATGCAGAACCGACATCCGATAGCTTTCGAGAGCCAAAAGTTGAGGGAGCCTGAGAAGCTCTACTCGATCTATGATAAGGAGATGTTGGCCATCATGCATGCATTGGCCAAGTTCAGACAGTACTTAGTAGGAGAACGCTTTGTGGTGAGGACAGACCACAACAAC
>WSFP011452257.1:0-19621 GCA_009831015.1 Picea engelmannii
TTGCTCAAACAGGATGCCCTTTTAAAAAATTATTTTCCCTGTCTCCCTAAGAACGAAGGTGTTGTGAAGGTCAAGGGAAAATTGGTACCGAGTAATCAAAGTAAGTTGACAGACCTCTGATGCAAAATATTACACAGATATCAACCCTGATACAAACTGATTGCCCCCATCTTCGCACTCAAAAATAAATTATAAGATAGGTGGTGAAAGGAAATTTAGAAATGATTGCCCCCACCTAGTCGAGAAAGACGATGAAAGGAAATTCATAAATGATTTCCCTCGTCTTAGCATTTAAATGCATAAATATTTTCCGAAGTGGTGAAAGGAAATTCAGTAAAAGGGACCAGATAACTTCACCGGGGTACTGAACAGGCTCGCTGGCAGTGAAGCAATGTCTGAGATATATGTAAGGCTGTTATACATGAATATCACTCTACTCTGGTAACCAATACTTTCTAAAAACCTGATCCACATCCCAAATTCAGACGGGACTTCCCGATTAAAAATATATAATCTCATTCTTTTGATGCAAGCCGAGAGCCACAAGATCTGTTGAGTCTCCTAGGGTCGTTTCGACTGTCTTAAAACATACCCAAAGTTAGTAGTGGGAAAGGGAAAATTGTGAAAGGGACTACAACTGTGTTTGGAAAGAGTATCTGATTTAAATAAAAAAAAACAAAAAAAACCGAAGTCTTTTCCCCCCTTCGATCCTTTTTCCTTGAAAGTTTTCCGCATGTTGAGATTTTGACTCCATTTACCCAATATTGGCACATGGTCTACTATTCTTCCCACCTCATAGAAAGGCGGGATCCCTAGTTGGAGCCTATGTTGGAGCCGCCCTTGTTTTATTTTTACCCTTCACAATTTTCAATTTTTGATACTTGAAATCTAAAGATGGTCTTTTGATTTTTTCCCCCGAGACTTTGAAAACTATGCAACCTTATTACGTATGTAGCGATGCTTTTCCACTCTCGAAACAAATCCACTTTTGTAAGAATGTCGCTCTCTTTGTTTTACTTCGGGATCTCGCAAGTCAGATACTATAACCCATGAATTCACACGTCCCGAGTCATGAAACAGCGAAGTCGTTTTGAATTTTCACTCAAGACAGTAACCAGGGTAAAATATTTTAACTCAGTGATTAGACGTCGTTGGGGTTTCGCGCCTCGACGTTCGCCAAGTTCGAATTTTTATTTTTACAGCTCCGAGAGCCGAGAACACGAGGTTCTTTTGGGCTAACCGTGGTCAAGGATTAAAGGCAAAAAGGCTAACCATGGTTAGAATTTGTTCTCAGCGTTTTGCCACTCGACACTATCTTTTCGAAAGTTACGGCGTCTAAAACCCCAACTCACGAAGTCGCGACGTAATTATAACATGATTAATTAATCGCCTAATCTAAGATTTTCTTCCCCTTAATCGAGTCTTAATTATCGCCATCTCGCGGTTTCGCGACTCAGCATACTAATCTCCCAGAAACTTGTCTTTGAAGTTCCGATTTGCGATATGGTGAACAAATTGATCATAAAATTAATTTGCAATTACTGTTAATTAAACCAAAGTCAGTCCTCGCGATCTCGCGAGTTGGAGACTCAAAATGTTAAAAGAAAATACACGAAGTAGCGAACGGCGAGAAATTGATTAATGTTGGTAAGATTTGATAATTTAAGATAAGGTGAGATATATCCCACGCCCCTAGGCCTGCACGTTTCCCGAGGTAGCCATCTCTCTCCATGCTTCGACTGACTGTCAAACCACCAGAAATTTATGAGATTTATGGATAAGTAGGGTAAATCCACGCATATCAGATCGGATTTTACGCAATTAATTTGTTTCTAATTACGATTTGACAGGCTTATTTCGAAAAGTACCGAATTTTCAAATATATATAAGAATTTCATTTTATTATAATGAAAGCATTTTCATAAGCACACAGAGCTCGTCATTTCTGAGTGAACTGACTTCTGCATGTATACGCAGTTCTATCGTAGAAGAGAGAAAATGCAAGCTTCAGCTATGGCTCCATGGAAAGCAGCAAAGGCGAATGTCGAGGTCGTAGGGCAAGGCTTAGATAATGTCTCCGACACCTCACCCCGGAGTGTCGAATCAGTCGCTAGTTGGTCGTTTGTTTCAGACATTCTGCAATAGGAGTTGGTGAATTATTCAAAATCAGACGACAACGAAAGGGACGACCTGAACACTAAATACAAGATAGTTGTTCAATCCAGAATGCACAGGGTAGCAACCAGACCACGGTTGCTCCCATATTATGGTATGATCCGATGGGCATTGGATCACATAGACCTACCCACCAGAACTATCATGAACGACCAGCGGGTCACAGTCGGGACTTTAAGGACGGAGCATATCCAAACCATGTATAAGATCCCGACGACATCTGAATACACGTATGGTGATGAATTCCTGGAGGAGTTCAAAGAGAAGGAGTGCATAGAATATGATAAAACCATGCCCAGTTTGATAAAGGATTGGGTTTTGCGCTCCGCGAAATTCAGAGAAAATGACCAGGGTGTTTATTCAATCGCTTCGTTGGAGCCACAGTATAAGTATGTGGCTATGATGACATGCCGATTATTTGGGAGAGAGGACACATCGCATTTCTTCGTTGCGTGGGTACCTCTCATGTTTCGGGTCACAGAAGGTTGCTCGTTTAATTGGGCAAAGATACTCTTGGACAGTTTGGCCAACCGGGTCACAGAGTATCGGGGGCAGAAGGCAAGTGGGAGGCCATCCTCATTTTTCATGTCTGCATATATTATGGACACGGTATGCTCCATGACGCCATTCCCCTTGATGAGTTGGGCTTGGAATCCAGCCCAAGAAAAACCCGTACATGTGTATCACGACAAACTGTGGGAAAATAAAGCGGACAATTTCATTTACGAAATTTTCAACTAGGTGATGGTGCCCCTGCATATCGCCATTTTTGGTCACCCACCACCTCGTATCTCGGACAACATCGCTGCAAATTTGAGTGGTATAGCGGAATGGTACGTGGAGGCAGAGTTCTCCTACTTCAGAGTGTTTGGGGCTGCTGTTCCCCCGCTTGCACTACCATTGTTCATCCCCGACAAGCTGGCTTGTCGCGAGGTCGCTCGACAAACAGTGATTGGTGGGGTGAGTAAAGAACTCAAAGCATCTTCAAAGAAGGCGTGGCTGTCTTTTCCCGTTCAGCTAAATTCTTATTCTTTATTAGATTTCGGGCATGCCAAAGCCGAGGCTGCAGCCCTGGACGACCTGAATTTGGTCTCCATAGAGTATAAAAAGCATGATCCTCAGAGAGTTGTGAGCAACCATTTAGATAATTGTGGGCTAAAGAGGTTTGAACATGAGAACTCACCCTCGGATGATATTTTCCGAGGGGCGAGGTATTATGAAGAATTTGTAGCCCGGATCAGATCCTTGGTGCCTGAAGACACAACTGCTGTGTTAAAATTCCAGAAGCATAGACGGAGCAGTCTCCCCACTGTGTTGCGAGGTGAGAGCTCGGGTGTTTCCGAGACAAGGCAGAAGGATGCTGAAGATCCCAAAGATGCAATTCTTGACTCGGCAAAACACCAGGGCGAGGAGGAGAAAACAAAGAAGCCCGAAGCAGAAGCACAGACTTCGGATCCGCCAAAGAGAAAGAATTCGGAAGCCGAGACAAAGACCCCAGAACCACCGAAGAAGCAGAACCCGGTTGACACCCCAAGAAAATCAGCGAAACAAATCGGGTAACCCATTACTTCTGTCACCCCCTTGCAGTCGGCGCAGGGGAATATCGAAGAGGGATGGATATTTAATGAGGAGATGAAGCCCATAAGAGCAGAAGAACTCCCTCCGAACGAGTTCTTCTTTGATAAAAAGAGAAAAGCGGTAGTAAAAAGGGAATTCTACCAGGAGGGAGAATCGACTGCGAAGAAGTTCAAGGTCATGACCGATGGAAAAAATAAAAAGAATGAGCAATTCGCCACGGAGATCGTAGGAATGCTAGGAGTGTATGTGTCGGCGAATCAGTTTTCGGTCGGATTGCTAAAAATCCAGCTCAAAAGGAAAAATCGCATGATCAAGACTCTCGAAGCCAGAGTAGCTTCGGCCACAGAAAATACTAAAGGCCAGGTGAGCGGGGAGATAGAACTGGCCCGACTAGCGGATAAAAATGAAATAGAAGTGCTCAAAACCAAGCTGGAGCAAGCACATCTAGTGGTTCAAGACGGTCGGATACAGGCGGGTCAACAGAGGACTATGATTGCAGAGCTACAGGCTCAGGTAGAGATTGCTGAAAGCAGGATGATTGACGTCGAGGGGTTTAAATCCCGAGCGATCGAGATTCAGAACAGGATCTCTTCTGCACAACAGAGTTTGCTCGCCAAAGTGGGAGCAATCCGAGAGAATTGTCTGTTGATACATCAGGTTTCCGAGAACCTGACTATCAGAGAGAGGGATGCAGAAGCGCTCGAGTCGCCTTCCAGGAGGCGGTGATAGTCACGAACAACAGAGTTTCGGCAGGTTCTCCCAGACTCGCCATCCCAGAAAAAACTAGAGGTAACATTCTGTTGAAGGATTGGGAGCATAACATTGCCCTGGGCAAGGAACAAGCCCAAAAAGTAACCAATTCATTAGAAGAAGTCTTCAATTCTATAGATGGTGAGCTATTGGGTATGGACAGTGGAGGCGACTCAGAAACATTAATGCAAATGAATGTAGAACAGATCTCGCTTGATCTGAAAGAGAAGGATGAGAGAGATTCGGTCGATATCTCTCAGATAGATATGGTGGACATGGCTCGAGTTGACAAGCACTTGATCCAGTCCAGCGCGCAGCTAAGTTCCCTCGACATCATCGATGCACAAATGGAGGACAAGCTGCAACAGTTAGCCCGAGAATGTTACTTCGCCGAGGCTAGCTGTCAAGCGGAACCTTCACGGCTCGTATCTCAACTTGTGGAAAGATGTATCGCCTGCACCGAGTCCGCGCGAAGACGAGCACCTGGAAATAAATGAAGACAGATTAGGGGAGATAGAGTGATTGCTCTCTCCTCTGTCATAACTGAAATTTTTGTGACTATTGAGATTCTACCTGCTTTGCAGAAATTGTATAAATATACCCCAGAGAGAAATACACAGGGGCTGGACCCTTTTGAGATTTTGAAATAGAGATTTTGCATTGAGATTTAATACAATCAGATCCGAGATTCTCAATTCCGTCACTTCTGTATTACAAGTTTTCTTTCTTGTTCCTCATTTTTCATTTTCAATTCATATTCGTAATTGATGTGCTTCATTATACTTTAGTACTACCACTACTATAACGAATAAATTTGGGTTTTCTGTAATTGTCTATTGCCTTTCCTCTGCACCAGCTATCAGCTGTGTAAGACCAATTTGCAGTTTCGGAATTCTACATGCATTTTTTGTTACATCAGTTATTTTCTTAAAAATTTTCTTCTTCCATTTGCTTCATGAGATTTTCCCCTAGTAGGAACCTGACTTTGTAAACGGTTTAATGTTTTTCTCCCATCTCGCCCCTTTTATTAAAGTATAATACAGTTACGGGAACGAGCCTTAGATTTTCATACATCGTTAATACTGCAATCGTGAATTCTCTTTTATAAAACTAAATTGAGACACCACTCAACCTTTCTTTAAACAATTCTCTTACATGTACTGTTCCCCCATGACAGTTCCCACACCAACCCAACCTAACGTTGAACCCGGATTATTGAACGAAACGCACATCGCCTTAAAACTCTTCAACACTATCCTTAAAACAACAACTAACCGGGCCGAACTTGAGCAATCATGGGCAGTCATTGAACGAGACATAACTATTCAGGAGCAGTTTGAAGCCAGACAACCCCAACGAAGAAATATCCCTTAGAATCTTCCTCCGAAGGTTGAATTTTTCCCTTCTCCTTATCCTAACCACTTTCGGATGCCTTGACACTGTACTTTTGAGCCTTAAGTACAGACTCAGGAACAACACCTACCATGCATAAATTGTAAGCCTTCAGGGATGTATGTAGTGGCCAGTTAATGAGGAATTATCCAAAAGGAGAGTGCAACCAATTATTGAGGATTTTTTTCCAAAGGAGTGAGAGCGGGTCAGAATAAGCCTAGACTATAGCTCAGGCTAAGAAGTATTTCTTGAAACCATGTACACTGATTGAATTAATGAAAATGTTGTGATTGTGTGTATATTTCTATGTGCATATGTGTGAATAATCCAGATTCCATGAATGAACAATTGAGGTTTTGTTCATTATAGTAATTGGTTCTTTGTGTGGGAGGGACGAGTTTGAAGTTCCTATGAACTTAGTAAGAGCATGAGACAGAGGAAACCAGAGAGAACAATGAAATCTAGCCAAAGAGATGAAGCTTTTTGAGCAGATCGTGGTTGAATTCATTGTTTAAAATTATGAATGGACAGAGTCGAATTCTATCTCATGTGCTGAATGAAACATAGGTCAATACCATTAAGGAACATAGTTTAAATCCATTTGTAAACTCTGAGGAATAGTTACCATCTAATCAAGGTAAGTAATAAGTAGTGACCGTTGATTTGTTTCAAGATCTTTGTAGGGAAGAATGATTTGTTCTATGAAGGTCATGATCCACCATTGATCACGAAAGGATCAACGGTGATCCGAATCTAATAGACACCGTGGAAAAGTTAGAGTTGTGAATTCAAGATTAATATTGACCATTGGATCAAATCCATAGCCAAATCGTGACCGTACATTATATCGGCCCGATGCGTTATCAAACGAGTACAAAGTGGTGCCCCCGAGTCTCCCGATATCCTAAAGTTTCGATCACCGGTATATCTCCCATTGGAAATTTCATTATGTCGACAACTTCCTAAATACCGATACATCTGGTACCAACATCCCTGACATTCTCATCTCCTGATAGTCGACATACTGGATCAGAGTTTGGTTGAGTGCAGAGTACATTAAGTGCAGCTTCCTAGTGGCCTGGAATGACCTCCATTACTCAACCATTAATTAATGAAATTGCATATCCAATTAATTTTTCTTCAAAATCTTCTTTCTTCCATCTAAATCTGTTCCCCGTGAATAACTTTCAATATTCTTCCTTCAAATTTAGAGCATAAATGCGCTCTGATACAAAAAATGATGACCCGCCAGGTCTTTTACCCACAGGTACAGAGTTCTGAATAAATCTACTTGCACCAATCCTTTCTGGTTATCCTAAAAATCCTTTACACCGATTCTAAGTCTTCGAACAAGGCTTCATAAAAGTTTTAGGGGGGGCCCAAATCCTAGAACTTGTGTTAGTTGAGGGCCTAAAAATTACGACACATTGGATGTAGCCAATAATATTTGATGGAATTATTTAGCTATGAAAACGAAGTGAAGATGGAGCTATCCACTGAGTCAATAAATCTTCTTTGTGGGGGAATCAATAATCACTACTATGAACTATGTTGGAAAACTCATTCACTATTCTAAAAAATAATCTAGATCAATGACATACAAGAAGGAATCCATCGAATAAAATAATCAAAATTCAATCATGTTCCAATTTATAATAGTTGGGAATTCATACTCACATGAAAACATGAACATGTCAATGAGACATGAAGGAAACAAATCTCAATCAACAAGGCTTCATAAATTTTTTAGGGGGGACCCCAATTCCTAGAACTTGGGTTAGTTGAGGGCCTAAAAAATGAATGGTGACACATTGGATGGAGCCAAGACTCTTGGATGGAATTATTTATCTATGAAAATGAAGTGAAGATGGAGTTATATACTAAGTTAATAAATCTTCTTTGTGAGGGAATCAATGATCACTCCTATGAACTAGCTTGTTAAACTCATTCATTGTAATGAAAAATAATATGGATCAATGGAATACAAAAAGTAAGAAATCTATTGAATAAAACAATCAACATTCAAGCATGTTTTAGTTCATAATAGTCGAGAATTCACTCACATGAAAACATAAACATCATAAAAATAATGAGCGATGAAGGAAACAAAGCTCAATCCATAAGTATTCACAAAATGTTTAGGGGGACCTCAAGTCTAATAACTTGGGTTAGTTGAGGGCATAAAAAATGGTGACACATTGGATGAAGCCAAGATTGCTTGATGGAATTATTTAGCTATGAACATGAAACAAATATGGAGTTATCTACTGAGTCAATAACTGTTCTTTGTAAGGGAATCAATGATCACTCCTATGAAGTAGATTGGAAAAATAATTTGTTGTACTGAAAAAATATGATGATTTTTATTAAATTTAGCTTGAATTAATGATTCAAGCTACAATCATGATGACAGGTTTTATTTGTATTTGGGGTGAATTTTTTCCCATGGGAATGGAATAGAATATCCCTTAGGTGTGCCTCCATTGCCTGATAGTGTCCATAGTGCTGATGGTGTCACCACAACATCATATACCTTGCTCCACTATTGGTCAAGTATCCATAACCTTGGTGGTATCATCATAGAATCATAGACCTTTCTCCATTGTCGGTTAGGCATCCATAGTCTCGGTGGAGATTATATACAATACCCCATAATTAACTCTACTTTATTTTCCTTCTATTGAGATTTACATGCTTGATGGAGGTTTACTTCCTTCTATTGAGATTTATTTAGGATTTCATTAACTCGGTTCATCCAATACACTTTGCGGTATCCCCTTATAGTTTTCACCTTTCACACAATTAGCTCATTTAGTGCACTAGAATGTATTCATTTGATAATATAACTTGTTAATCAAACCAAAGCATGATAATAGCCAAAGTATTAGTCACTTGGAAATCATCAAGTCTATCCACTATTTGAGACGATCTTGGGACATCCATGATTCACATTCAAATTCATCTTCCTTTTAGCTGAAAACCAAAAATAAAACCATGTATATCCTTCTAGGATTGATCTTTGGGTGGAAAAGGGTAAAATGCGGGATGGTAGAGAAAAAATAGAAGGCATGCAAAAATTCATTTTAAGAAGGCATAAACTGCATCATGACATTAGAAAGACAATATTAAGAGAAAATAAAATTCAAAGGAAACATAAAATGCAAAATTTTCAACAATATGCAAGAAAACCATTCTACAAAATCAATCATAAAATAATTGATTGAAACCAATTAAAGTATAAAACAAAAGGAAATATTAATATGTACAAGCTAGCCACCTTAAGGGTAAGCTAATTGAAATACCACTTCAAAAGTAGGGCATTTGTTGGAAGGATGTCTTTGTTTTTTTCCATGTCTTGGAGATGGTATGGTTCGAGTGCAATATTCTCAACCACTTGGTACAATTCCCCTTGGAGTTTTGGGTGTTTCCCCTTGGGATCACTCATCTTTTCCCACTTGATAACAATATCGATTACTTGGAAATCCTTATCATTTGATGAATGCTTATCAAAGAAACATTTAACAATTTTTTGACAAACAACAAAATTTTGTTTCAATTTCTCTTGTTCCTCCTCCAACTTTATTAGAATGTGAATACTATTTTGGATAGTTGTCGAACTTTCACTCTTCACCATTTAATATAGCTGCAAACAAGGTATAAATATATAAGAAGGTAGGGTTGCTTCTTTTCCATATATGAGAAAATAAGGAGACATGCCCAATGCTACTTTTGGTGTAACTTGATCAGGCCAAGATGCATTGGAAAGTTCATTATACAAATTGAAATGATGGTCAATCACTATATTTTTTTAATAATTTTGATCAAGATTTTTTCATGTACTTCATGGCTCCATTCCATAGGATAGTCATTGAATAAGTGACACAAGATGATTTTTTTTTCTAAGGAAAATTAAGAGATATCCATTGATGAAAAATATGTTGCATTATCAAACACAAAAAATGATGGCACACCAATCTTGGTAATTACATGCTTCTCTATAAAATGAATCATCATTGTGTCATTCATTCACACTAGTTAATGGCATAAATTTGACTGCCAAGTGAAGTAATTAGTAGTTGCTACTTTGAAAAATTTGGCTTCATTTCTCTGATCACATCAAGGCCCCATTGCCTGAAAGGTCTATCAATACTAATGGACTACAAGGGCATCACAAATCTCTTCTCTTTTCCTGCACATGTTTGGAAAATGCGACACTTGCACACTTGTGCATGCACGTATTTAAACAATTTCAACCAATAATATTTGGTTCTCAACACTACATGCATGTTAGTGTCCTTGGAGAATTTTCCACCCGCTGGACCATCATGTAGGCCAATTGGGACCTTTTTCATTTGTCTTCTCCAAACACCTCACTAACATGCTGTTGTAATTCTTCCTAAAACAATTGTGTGTTTTTTTTTAACAGAAACTGGGAAAAATATATTAAAGTCTAGATGAATCCACTAATTTACAAAAGAGGGGCCATTACAGGCCTTGGAGAAGTATCAACTAAAGTAGAGACTATAACATTTGGAGGATTTGAAGCAAAAACATTTTTGGTGGTGTATCCACCTTTCCTAACAAAACTACTGTGATTGTATTTCACCAAGTACAGTCGATAGAAGACACCATTAATACATAAAGAGAAACAAAACATGATAGCAACATGTCTCAACTACCCGACTCCAATTTGATCTGCTGATGCTCCAAAATTGCTTCTGGATGAGGATCATTAAGATCTGGAATTTGATTCACTGAAACTGAATTTTCACTTTTGGATGCTCCCTGTTGAATTTTCGAATTGCTTGGTTGATGCTGCACTCCTTCCAACTAGTCCAGATGCCACTACATTGCCTCCATGTTGCTGCGTTGTTCCTCAATCTGGCTCCTTTGAACATAGATCTCATCTTGGAGTCTCTCTATCATGTGCCTGTGCTGGGACATAGTTTCAAGTTAAAATGTCCTGGTGGAGCTGAAAGCTCCAAGTTGAATTCTCATCCTGCGACATCATATGCATTATTCCTCAATTGAATCCCCGTACAAGTGTCCATAAACCACGAAGAAGTATTTATCACCCTACATGGATGTGAGCGCTGGGAGAAAAGCTGCATACAGACAGATGGTGAAGCCACTGGGCCTCATCGAGAGGATAAGACTATGGAAAAAGGAGAGAACGAGAGAAACCAACAGGTATAGAGGCCACAAGAAGGATGAAAAAAAAAATTTGTATAAGGGAAGGTGCAGAGGCGGGTCCAAAGAGTCAAGAGTCCACGAGATCGTTTGAAACAGGCTCCGAGCATTGAGACAGGGTGTGGTGACTGAGAAGCAGGAATAGACAAAGAGAAGACTCAGAGTGTTGGGAGGGGAAAGAATGGACCGGTATAACCCTCTAAGTTACATTTTGGGTGAGGCAAACGCTAGAAGGAGACCAGGGCGAGGAATTCTGGGTGAGGCGAGGAGAAACGAGACTATGAGGGGAAAAAAATGGACAACAAATGATAAGGGGTGGCCATAGATACTTACCTAGACCACTAAACATATTTTCGAATGTAGGGATGAGTACATGAAAAAAATATCCCATGTTTCATTTAATGGTAAATTCGTGCTAGTCAGAAAGGTCACAAATTCTTCCCTGTGCATTGTACCTTTGGCCTTTATGTTTCCCGACTTGGAAATGAACCTGGTGTCACTTTGAAGCTTAAATTGTGTGACTGGGATGTCACACACCTTTTCCATATACTGCAGATCCTTAAATTCCCGATCTCCCATGAACAATGAAGGATGAAAATCTGAGCATCACAACCAATGATGAAACCCACATTTGATCTGTTAGCCATCGCTGCATAGTGGTCGATGGGACTTGCCTTCCACCCTCACCACCTTCTCCTTCTAATGCTAGCTTGATCTGTGTGCTTTAAACTCATATCCCATCTTGCTCTACTGTCCATGCGTCCCCTCCACCTGGCTGTTCATGCTTGGAAGCCCCCAAGGGCCCCAACCCCAACCTTTTTTGCTTGCGTGATCCACTTGTCCCTGCTTTTGTTGGAACCTTGAGGGTCCCCACCCCCACTCCTTTCCACGTGCCCATTCCATTTGTATGTGTATTCATTGGGACCCCTACTAGCCCCTCCCCCAACCTTCACTGAATGTCTCCCAGTCATGTGGTGCATTAGGTTAGGGGGGATAATGCTTCAACACCTTCCACACCTATGATTCCAGGCAATTTCCCAATGGCTTCGTTTGCCAATTTATTTGCTATCTTGTTGTGCTCTCTCATAATGTGGTAGAAAGTTAGCTTAATGGGCTGAGACTCGACTCGTATTTGGTCGATTATTCGTTTTAAGATTAAGTTTTTTGGATCAGTCCCGTGAAGCATCAACCTTATTATAGTTTTGGAGTCACCTAGGAAATTCAAAGTGTGTATTTTATGGATCTTTGCTAGTTGAATACCTTTAAGTAAGGTGAAGGCCTCTGCTTTGTTATTGGTGTCCTTCCCGAAGTTCCAATGATAATTTAGGATTATTTTTCCTCCAGGATCGAAGAGATCCCCCCCCGGCACCTGTTATAGAAATATTTGCCTCACCCTATGTAATCTTGCACAAAAGGCCTTTTTCCATTCCCCTATGCAGATTTATCATCCCTGTTTGTAAATCCTAGAGCTAAAAATACATATTTTTCCACATGTACACACCTTGCCTACTATACAACATGTGTATACGTAAGATTCACCACTACAACCCACGTACATACGGATTTGTGCCATAAAATGAAGAATGGAGTCCTGTTTCCATGTCACGACAGGAGATCTATGATCCTTGGCCTTCCATTTACTGGAAACATTTCGACTCGGCCCTTTAGTTCCATTCGAAGGCTATAAATAGGCCAATTCCGAGCTATGGAAAAAGAGGAGAAATAATTCAACTTTGAGAGAAAAGTTACTCTGGAGAAATTATTTACTTCATATTGAGTCTGCATCCCTTTGTCCTTTAAGTCTGAACACAGAGTTCATCCCACAAGCTCTTCCCTTATTTGATTGAGAAATTCATTGTCTCTCTTATATGAGCTTGCCTTTGGTGGAGGATTGAAGTGGTGGAGGCCCAGTTGGAAGGAACTTAGTTTCTCGGTTCCGAATCGTGTCGACACAGAATTCTATAACATTTTCACTTCTACTGATCATATATTAATAGAAATACTCTTTTACCGTCTAATTGATATCTTGCAAATGTTTGAATTATTATTCCATGGGCATATTTGTCATGTTTATTAATGGATTATGCTATTGAATGTGGTAAAATCATATAGTATCACCATATGATTGCTTTGCTTGGTTGTTGAGGACTAGTTACTGGTATATTTCTTTGGATCAAGTGCTATCATATTATCTTGTCTTTCTATCATATTTTTTTACATAGCATACTTGAGAATAGAGTTGATTTCTGTAGTCATTTCCATATGTTGTGGTTTACCCTAGCCATAGAGAGATTTTCCTCGTAACAGAATTGGCGACCATACTGGGGATTGAATCTTCTTTCTTAGGGTTTGGAGTACTTTTCTCCTTAGATTTCTCTCTTTCCTATTGTGTTTCTTATCGTAGCATTGCTTGACAACCTCTTTTCACTCTAGGTCTAAGTTTTTCAGCCTTCTCCCTTGCCTAACCTTGTTTTTAAAACATACATGGTTTTTGGCTTGATAGTCGCGTATATACGCAGTCTGTCTCTTTGCAAGCTGCGTACATACACTTTGTTTCTTTGAACAATCATGTACATCAACCTTACTTTCTTGTTTGCTAGGTCTGGTGGTTGATGGGTGGGATTTGATGTTTGCTTAGTCTGCTTGGGTCTCTGTAGTGCTTGTTAAGTGCTTGTGGGATGACAGGAAACCTATACGGGGTTGAATTTTTGGGCGGAGTCTTTCTCTTCACATTTTCATTTTGATTGTCCTTGTACATTGGGCTGGGTGTCTCGCTGCTTGGTATCCTACTTGAAGTTGTCTGCTTCTATGCACAATAGAGTTTTATATATCAAGTTGCTATTTAGTCCATGCATTTTCATTTTTCTTATATATAAAATACAAAAATATTAGGCATTTTGCATTGCTTGGCATTTTGGTCTTTTAAGTCTTTGTCATTAGCTTAGCGCATATATTGAAAGATTTCATTTTTACTTTAGAATTGCAGAGTTGAAATTGAAAATTGCATTTGTTTTGAGAAGCATATCATTCATTGAAAATTGAAGTTAGGACTTTGCATTATATTCATATTTACTTTTCTTGCTAAGTCATAACATCATGAGTTTCATCACCATACCTTTCTGAGTAAGCACGACCACTAAAATTAACACTATAATTTAAAATTGATTAGTCACGATTTTATTTTCTAGGGTACACAAACTAGCTTAGGATTTAGTGCCTTGGAATAGGATTTTGTGAGTAAACTTCTCCAAGGAAATTAAATCAGCATATGTGCCTGAAAAAGGGAGTGGAGAAATCCATTGTATAATTGGTAATATCAAGAGGCTCCGCTCACATCAGAGTTAATCACGAGGTCGCATAAGGTTGGTTGAAGGGATATCCCCCCGACACTTTCTTAGTGTCAGAGATATTTCTGGGGATCTATTCATATATGGGGATCTTGTTAGTGCCCTTACCTCTGTGAGAGGCAATGATTTCAAGGTTTTGGGATTTTCTGCCCTGCCCATACGGTGGACCCCACTTACGATTGCTCGCATGTGCATCAGTTATACAATAGTTTATTAGTTGCTTGACTTATGTGCCACACAGGTTACTTGTAGGGCTTATTCTGCAGGTACCTTGGGTTGGATAAGGGTCAGATAATACACAACCTTTATGGAGGATTACCTCTCCAAGGGGATCTGACCGACTGGTTGTTAATCCCATGAGGGACCTTATAACTGATTCTGTTACCTATGATCTTTAGCAGGGAGTCTTAGGCCTCTCTTGGGCGAGCCATACTTTCTTTAGGGAGGGAGGCCACTTTCAACCACTTTACCTCGTTTGTGTGCATATTGGCCATTTGGCTTTTGGTGTTCTCTTTGATTACTAGTTGGCCTTAGGATTTATTTTTTGTCTTTAGAGTCTTAAGTCATCGTGGAGTCGAACCAATGTCCCCGATGGTTCCATTGCTTGTTACAATTACCACCAGATTTCGAGTCTTTGCATTCTAAAAGGCGTAGAGTTATTAGGCATGGTAAACACACCTTCACTGTTCAGACTTGTGATTCTACAAGGATGAGTACTGAACCTAGTCTTCAGAACACTGGGAGCCCTTCGACTCCTACACCTACTATAGTTAATGACACCCCTTTGACTGCTGCAACCACAATGGTTGTAGTATAGGGGGCACCTATCATTACTATGGATCGACCTATAGTGAATGCTCATTCTCTTGCCTCGAACCCATTTGGGTCTCTTGGTCACTCATCGGGATATAATGTCCAGTCCATCCCTATGGCCTCTATTCCTTTTTCCTATGGTATTCCAAACTTTACTTCGCAATTTTTGAATGCCATCCAAACTACTGGCCTTAATGCTATCATTGGGCTTGGGGGAACTACACCTCCTTATACTCCATTTTCATTTGGTGGTTATCAAATCCCTCAAACGACTCCTAATATGGGAGGCATTCCTGCTTTTAACCCCAGCTCTAATCCACTTGCTTCTGGGTGGAACAACAAACATGGAGGACAAGCTTCTTCTCAATTTCCATCCTACACCCCTAGCTCCTCGATGCCTATTCCAACCAACACGTTTGGCATGACGAATCCACCTCTATCCTCCAGATTCACACCCAGAGGAGGTCAGTTTCACGCTTTGGGAAACCCCCAACCCGGATACAATCCGGCTGGGGGAAATTTTTATAACCCCCATTAGAACATTCCTACTGGAATGATGCCCAACCAACCTTTTATGAATCATCCCGAAGGAGGGTCTTACAATCCCGGACAGGGGCATGGTGCTTACCATAAACCTGGATGGGCTTCAGTTCCTCAAATACAATATTTCCAGGGAGCTTAGGGCCATATGCTGCAACCTCGTCTCCCTTTTCTAGCCATGCTTAATTTTCTAGACTTGTCTAAGTTGATGAACGACCCTATGAGTCATGATCCTACATGGCTCCCCATCCCCACCAAGATTCCTTCGGACATTCCGAAATTCAAAGGTAAGAATGACAAGGATCCTGGTGATATTGTTACTACCTTTCACCTATGGTGCTTCTCGAATTCCCTTAATGACGATTCCATTCAGTTAATATTATTTCAACTCATCCTCATTGGGGTCACCAGTGAAATGGTATATCAAGCTACCTAGGGGGGAATATGGGACCTTTAGTCATATGGTGTTGGTCTTCCTTAACCACTTCTAGTTTCTGGTTCGTCATGATGCTGGCCTAGAACTTCTATCGACTTTACGCCAGGACACAACCACTCATATCTTGGATCATAGCCAAGAGTGGCATAGACAAAAGAGGTTGATTAAGACCTCCATACCCCCAAACTTTATTTTAGAATGGTTTCTCAAGTATTTGCAGCCTCCTATCTCAAAGGACGTTTCTACATATGGGGTTACCACTGAGGAAGAAGTGATCTACGAATTTCAGAAATTAGATCTTATATATGTTAAGTCTGGGATGTTATACCACATTCTTCCGGACTCACCACGGTTAACTTATGACCCCAGAAAAAGTTTCGGACCTCATGTTGATGGCATTGTAGGCTCCTCCAATGTAAAGACCGTAGACTTGGTGACAAGCCATTTGAAAGAGTTGTCTCTAAACCAATCTACGGGAGGGCCAGCTTCGCATGTGTCTTCCAACCCCACTCATTCGATGGATGTACATTCTGTTCAGTCGTCGACCGACCCAAATGGTAACCAACAACTAGGCATGAATAATAAGAAAGGACATAATAATCGTAAGGGTAGGAAAAATAATAATAAACCCAAGGACAATGGTATTAATGAGAATACAAATAATAATGCTGGAGAGGGCAAGAGAGAAAGACGTAAGGTGAAATTTCCCTGTAATCTTTACACAAACGATCACCTTAATCATTTATGCCCCAAACTTGCAGAAGCTGCGAGGCTATTATCTATACCACCCATTGTGATGATGAATCCTTTCCCACATAACCAACACATGGCCTCAAGCTCCTCAAATGTTGGAAATTCGGCTGGTGAGAGTCAAAACCCGCCGTTACAAGACGACGATCATTTGTGTATCAATATGGTCAATGTGAAAGTTCACGTAGCCATTCGATCTCGAGATTATATTTCTCCACAGGCTATACCTAGTCTATAATCTCCTCTTCCTATTCCGGAGACGACTTTATAGAGTGAAAAACTAGAGCCACTGCCTCATATTCTGAAAGGAGTACTCAAGCGCTCTACCCACAATCCAAATGCTAGAGCTGCCCAGAATTACTCTATTATTGAGGACCTGGGTCAAACCCCTTGTGCGATGTCGGCTTTGGAGGTAATCCAGACGTGTCCTTCACATATGAATGCCTTATTATCTACGTTAGGATATATAGAACCCAAAACCTCTCGGTTCTCCGACTCTTTCGAAGCCATCGAACATGTTGACTTCTTTTGACGGTCATTCCTTTCGCCCTCACAATATTCTTCCTACCTTTCCGGTTCAGTTAGGTGGGAATACAGTAGAGGTGGAAGTTGAGGTAGTTGATGCGCCTCTTGATTATAGCTTGTTACTAGGATGCAATTTCACCTATGCTATGGTTGCAGTTGTATCATCCATCTTCTGTACTCTTTGTTTTTATCATGACAGGAAGATCGTGATGATCGACCAGTTATCCTTTCTGTACACTAGTACCAATGCATATGTTGGACCATCGATCCCAGTGATTGAAAATTATCAACTGACAACTGAGAATATCGATGTTGGAATGTATTCTTCCCTTATGGGTACTTTCAACTTCATGGCACTGATTCACCACGTTTATGCCATGTCCAGTAGGCCTGTTTCGACAGAGAGGTCCATTCCTTTCTGCACTTCCTATTTTAGTGATCCATGGACCCTACCTTCCCTGAATTCATCTTGTGAAGGTCAGCCACATGCTGGAATGGCCATGCCACTATCGACAACGGATATTGCGTATCAAGCTGTTCTTGAATCTTTCCCCAATATCGATCCTGCTACCTCTTCGACGGACGAGGAGGATCCCGTACTTAGGCCCATGTGGGTCACTTCATTGTATTGTTCACATGAATTCCTCGATGAGACTTTTCCGTCCAAAGAAGCTATCATCGAAGCCATGAATGGTTCCAACAGACCTTGAGATGATATGCATCATTGCTCTTATTTTCTCCCAGAGATTGAAAGAATCGAACAAGATGACTTTCGATCTACTTTGAGTGAGATAGTCGGTCATGTTGTAGTTCCACTTGATACGCACGACATTTATGCTGAAGGAAATATGGCAAGTATTTCTCCCACCATCAAGATCGATATCTCTCGTACCCTTGGCAGTATTGAAAATGTACACATTGGTGCAGATTTTTAGCCAGAAGAAATCCTGATCTACACAGAACTCTTCAAGGAATTCTGAGATGTATTTTCTTGGTCATATGAAGAGATGCTAGTAATAGACCCTCGTATTGTCAAGCATGAGATTAGAACTTATTCGGATGCTAAACCTATTCGATAATGTCTTAGAGATGTCAATCCCTGAAAGGTCCCTGCTATTAAGGAAGATGTAGAGAAACTACTCAATGCTGGCTTCATCTACCCAGTTCCCTTGACTGAATGGGTATCCAATCCTAGTCATGTGAATAAGAAGAAAGGAACCATCCATGTATGTATGGAATTTTGTGACCTGAACAAAGCCTGTCCTAAAGACAACTTCTCGACACCTTTCATCGATTAGATTCTCGACGAGTGTGCAAGAAACAAAGTGTTTTATTTTATGGATGGATTTTTAGGGTATAACCAAATCCAAATTAAACCTGAGGATCAACACAAGACGAAATTTATTTGTCCTTGGGGTACTTTTTCATACCTGAAAATGCATTTCAGACTTAAAAACACCGGAGCAACCTTCCAATGTGCTATGAACTTCACTTTTCACGATCTTAAGCATATAGTCGAAGCTTACCTTGATGATCTTGCTTCTCACTCTTGTAAGAGAGTGGATCACTCTACACACCTTCGGATTTTTTTTCGAAAGATGCCGTTACTATATAATCTAGTTGAGCCCTCATAAGTGCATCTTTTGCATCAGGTCTGGTTGTCTTTTGGGATTCCTAGTTTTAGAGACTAGGATCATTGTAGATCCGTTAAATGTCAAGGCAATACTTTGATTGCCTCCCCCGTGCACTATTAGAAAACTTCAAGGTTTATAGGGGAAATATAACTTTTTACATCGGTTTATAGTAAACTATGCCAATATCACTAAGGGTTTCATGTGTCTTTTGAAGAAGGACACCCCTTTTATCTAGAATGAGCGAGCCCATGAGTCCTTCGATGCTTTGAAGAAAGCCTTGGTATTGACGCCTCTGCTGAAGTCTCCTGACTACAATAGGGATTACTTGCTTTATATCGTCGCATATGAGGAGACGATTGGTATGGTTTTGGTTAAGGAGGATGATGAGCTCCGCAAGCACCTCATCTACTATCTTATTTGAAACCTAGTTGGTCCTGAGCTTAATTATTCTCACGCTGAAAAGCTAGCTTTTGCTGTCGTTCACACAGTCG
>ML872281.1:5214-19620 GCA_009831015.1 Picea engelmannii
GGCGGGGCATTTAGAGGGAAAATATCATTATGCATGTTATAAAATGTCATAGGGAGGGTGAGCATTTGTATCATTCTATATTCTCAGAGAGAAGGGATGGCTTCGTCAAATATTTTTTATTTTTTTTTATTTCTGAGACATCAACAAATTATTCTCATACCTCTTCTGTTGGGTCTAGGAAATGCGATAGGAATGTTTGTAATGCAAATGAAGCGTCACATTTTTCATCTAGTTAGAATTTTGATCATAGTGCAAGCAATTTTATTCAACATGTTCCTCATGAAAGTCCTAAATCAGAGGAATTTGAAGGCACCAATGATGAAGAGGAGGAATATGATGGTGATAAATCTAGTCAACAATTTAATAATAATCAAAATAATCAAAATGTAGGTCAAAGTGGAGACTATGATCAACGTTTAAATGATTCGGATGAAAATTTTCCTCCAAGTGAGGAGTTTCAAGGTACCGATGAAGATTTCCATGGCACCAATGAAAATGATGGATAAATTCCCTCAAGTGAAAATTTTAAAAGAATTGAATATGATTATGACAATGGTGGACACTTTTTCTCGAGTGTGGAATTTAAAGACAACAATGTTGGTGATGATGAATTTTCTCAAAGTGAGGATTTTGAAGGAACTGATCAAGAGTTTCCTTCAAGTGAGGATTTCCAAGGCACAGATAAGGATGATGAAGAATTCCCCCCAAGTGGGGATTTTAAAAGTAATGATGACGATTATGGAAATGCTGGACAGTGTTTCTTGAATGAGGAATTTAAAAGAAGCAATGTTGGTGCTGATGATTTCCCTCTAAGTGAGGATTTTCAAGGTATTGATGAGGATAATGAAGTTTTTCCTCCAAGTGAGGATTTTCAAGCCAATAATGAGGATGATGAAGAGTATCTCTCAAGTGGTGATTTTCAAAGTATTGAATATGGTTATGCCATTGGTGGACACTCTCTCATGAGTGATAAATTAAAAAGCAACAATGTTGATGTTGATTTTCTTCCAAGTGAGGATTTTCAAGATACTGATGAAGGTTTTCAAGGCACTAAGCAAGTTGGTGAAAATTTTCACTCAAGTGGGGATTTTGAAATAAATGAAGATGATTATGCCAATGGTGGACACAATGTTCATGATGATTTTCCTCCAAATGATTATGTTGATGATGATGTTCTCAATCATTCAGCTGCAACAAATCAAGGTGATCGATATTCTCTAGTTCAGTCTCCTGACAATGTTTTGCTTGATACTCCTTGTGGTGATAAGGAAAATCCTTCTAGTGAGGATGATGAAATAATGGAGACATTGCAAAGAGACATTGTGTCTAGGACCAGGATTAGACCTTTTTATATCAATCCAAATCATTCTAGTTATACAAGGTCTAGGAACGAATTTCTCACTAAATCAATTTCCATAAGTGAATTGATTTCAAGTGAATGTTGTCAAAAGAATTGTTTGAAAAGCATGGACTACATGTATTCCTTGAATAAAAGGAAGACATATTTGTCAATGAATAAGATCATGCAAAATTCATATTTGATAGGGTGCATGATATCCACCAATACAAGATATGATTATCGCATTGGGCATATTTTACTTTGCAGAAAAGATTTCAAAAAAATTCACTCAATTGGTAATCTTCGTCCATCAAGAATCCAGACAAGGTTGGAAAAAGATCCATCATTTTATTCAAAGGTACATCATGGACGAGAGAGTGGGCCATTCACAAACTCTACATCATCATGGATGTGTGATTTATTTTCCAAACATGGAGAGTGTATGCCAGATAGAGACACAATACATATTCTAGATAATTTTTCAAGGAGGGAAATCTACAACTTGTACAAAGGATATGCTAAAGGTGTTGAGGATATGGTAATTTTATTACATATGCATATTTTATAAGAATATGGAAGACACAATTCAACAATGTCTATATTCCTAAGAAGTCAAGGATGGGGATTTTTAGTATATGTTCAACTCTTAAATCAAGAAGAGATAAATCTAAAGGGGCAGAAAGAGGTATGTATTTACTATTTGTTTTTTAAATTGAATAGTTATCAACTATGAAAACATATGATCAATATTTTCATTTTATGTCATGTGTAGATTCCATAGTCAAAGCACTTCAAGAACATTGGAATCAACAATCAAGTGAAAGACAAAAGTTGTACAGACATCAGAATAAGTGTTATGATGCTCCAAAAAAATATTTAGGTATGATAATTGATGGCATGGACCAAAAGAAAACACTTCTACCATATTTTGTTCGTACACCCAAAAATTTACAGGAAGATAATTTCATTCAGTTTCACTTGGTTGGTTGTATGGTTTTTCAATGGAAAAATGTGTCTAAGAGTTTACTTCACAACTCCAAGTATTCATAATGATGCAAATCTGACCATTACCATAATTCATCATGTGCTCACTCACTGGTCTGGAAAATCTTCCTCAAGTTCTCTATCTACAGTTGGACAACACTAGTCGTGAAAATAAAAATCAAATTGTGTTCGGATATCTAAGCATGCCTGTTGAAATGAGAATCTTTCAAAAGGTGAAAGTTGGTTTCCTTCTTGTTGGACACAGTCATGATCATAGTGATCAAATGTTCAGTCATTTTTCAGTAACATTAAAGAGGGAAAATGTTGGAAGTATACCATCATTGATTGAATGTATTAAGAAAGCATGCATTCCAGAGCCTGATTTTCATATATTAGAAGAAATTGTTGACATGCGAAGATTTATTCAGGGATTGCATTGTGAAGAAAAATGTATTGAGAATCTTAATGACATTAGCTTCCAACATCAATTTTTTTTCAAAAATATTGATGGGAAAACACTTATATGGGGAAAACAATATTCACCTACTACAGAATGAGGGCCTTCATCAGGTTTATCATTTTTTAAGTTCATTCTAGATTGTCCAATATTTGCATAAAAGTTATTATTTTTACAATCAGTTGCTGAAATCCATAATGCACGGAGGTGTAATAGAGATGTAGATTATTCTGAATTCCTGGAAGAAATAAAAAAGTCCATTATTTGATATATTATCAACAGGTTGAGTGTAACAAAAAAGTCCATTGTAGAGGTGTAATAATTTGTTGAGTGTAATATTATCAAGAGGTTGATGCCACAAGAAATAAATGAAAGATGGGAGTCTGTTGAACCTAGTCGTAGATCTAAAAGGCATTTGGCATATGAAATATTGGGCATGCATGTAGACTCAGATGGTGTATTCATCGACAATAGAGAAGAGTATGGATCATCTACATCTTCATCCAATCATTCATCTAAAGACATTGTAGACTCTGATGGTATTTCATAAACCATGAGTCAATCTGAATAACTGTATGAAACATTTTATGAATTTTTTTATCCATATGATGTTTGTATGGTAACTAGAAATGAGCATTGAACTTACATATGATCTTACATGAAGTTATGAATCTTTTGTTATGTTTTATGAATGATATGTTTTTTATTATGGATAATATAATAAAATTTCTTAGTGCATATGTTTTGAATATGGAAAATATAACAATACTTTTAAGAAATTATTTATGTTTCATTCAATGTAACTTGTATTTACTTTTTTATTATTATAAGTAAAAAAATTATTAAAAAGTGACGTTGAATTTTTAAAGTATATTGTGATATTTTCATGGCATTATGTATTACCTTGTGCTTTTCATGATAATAAGATTTAAAAAGTAAACATTTAAGGGTTGATTTTATGATTTTGTTTACAGTAATGATGAGTTTTTTTACCACATTATAAAAATGTGTCATTTTCATACCCCAATTTTAGAATGGGTGCTACTAGTAGTAGTAATTTTCAATTTGATCGTTGATTTTGAGGTATTGGTTTTAATGGTACCAAGTGATAAAAATACAATTTCAAATGATCTCAAATTTTAACGTTTTGAAAAGATTTTTTTTTTTCAAAAACATCTTTTTTTTAGGTGTTGATTTTAAGGTTTTTATGAGCTACAGTCTGAGTTTTGAAGGCCATGTTTGAAAATGTTGTAATTTTGACCGCATTTAAAAAAATGGTGCTACCGGTAGCACCACTTTTTTTATTTAAGGGTTGATTTTGATTTTTTTTATGAAAAAATATGGATTTTTTGGGCCAAAGTTTTTGTTTTGAGGTCACAGTTCTCATTAAGTCGGTAACTATGTTAAAAACGTTTGTGAAACCAGTTGCTTGGAATGGACATTCCACACAACCATAAACTGAATGTTCCAAATATCAATAGCTATTCACCCCTGAGCTAAGGCTAGCAATCCACAAAAGAGGGTGGTCTCTCACAATCCACTCATAGCTCATAAACTCTCAACCCAACTGATATTATCCTACAACTATCCTAATTTTCCACCAGCTCTCTTCCTCTTAACCTGTCCAATCGAAGGAATGTACCCCTTCACTAATATCAGTCCCTCAGGTGTCCCATTTGTTTATCAAGGTCTCTCTGGCATAGGAGGTTAGGAATCTCTCAGCTGGGAACTCAAGGGAAATTGTTGCTAGGAAAACTATCAACAAACCAATAACAAACATTTGTTGTTTTAGTGCAACTCACATAGGAGTTCACTCTTCAGGCCCGAAAATTTGGATCTTCATTTTTCCAACTCCAATTCGCTCCAACATGCTCTAGAATTTTCTCCCTATGACTGCACTAGCTCCAAGCTCCCTTTCCTTCTCTCTACTTTCTCCTCATGCAAAAAAAATCAATCTGTAAAATTGTTGTCCCAACCCATATGCATTTCCTCTCCTTTAACTTGCTTGTTCGACTCACACACTTCCCCAAAATGATTGTACTCAAGCCCCATGTGCCCAATAGCTTTGAGATGTGACCACTCACACCCACCCTCTTACATGTATTAAATGATTGGATTTGGGAACACTCAATCAGAAATGGGAAGGTTCATATACAAATATAAAATTTAGGAAAGGTTGAATTAATATACATGGGTAATCCCCCCCTTGGATCCCTCTTGGCCATTATCCTAGAAACTCCCCCCTCTTGTGGATTAATTCATCCCTCATCTCTTGTCCATGTCCCCTTAGCAGTTGGCATTACATTTTATTATTAAAACATTGAAATACAATTAGCATATTACATTGCTTTGGCATTAGCCACAAATTATATCTACATAAACATTAATTAAACTGGGGATTATAGTGGTGATGTTACATTCCCCCTCCCCTACAATTGTGCTCCGTCCTCGGTGCACTCTATGCCGACACACACACACACATATGAAAATTTACATCACAATACTTAGAAATAAAATTCTACAATTTAAGAACTCCAACAAAAACTCCAACCAAAATCTCATGTTCCTTTCAACTCGCCGACCCAAGGAATGCACCATTCGTTTATCAGGGATAACCCAAGTAATGTACCATCAATTTATCAGGGATAACCCAAGGGATGTACCATTTGTTTATTAAGGCTAACCCAAGGAATGAGCGTATTAGTTCCACCTAGAAATCTCCTTCATGCTCCACCTGGATCACATTCCAATAAATTATGTGGTTATTGCTATCCCCATTTTGTGGGGTAACTAAGGAGATGATGTCTCGAGGCCCTCATGTTGCATATATGGAGTGTCGAGAGATCACATGACTAGCAGTGTCCACTTGCACATATGAAATCCCACTCTATCACCACATTCTGATCCATTGTTAGTGCATCCACCACACCAGCTAGCTTCTGGAAGACATATGGGTCTTTATCCATGCGAAACAAGTCAATTATTGTGGTAGCTAATCACCCTAATATTTTATGCATTTAAACATGTTGTATTTAAGTTGATTTTGATTATAGAACACCTACTTGGACATTATGCTTTTGACCTTGTTTCACCTTGGTGAGTGTCATAGATTTCCTAGTAAGTGGCCAACCTTTGGGGAAGTTTTGTGACTGGGGTTCCCTTGAGGGGATTTCGTACCATTCCCAACCATACTTACCACCTTCTTCTCATTAAATTCCCATCATATTACCCTCTTCTAGGACCTTTGACTTTAGTGATTCAAGAAGGGCATATACCTCGTTTCATGGGAAGAAGGGGATGAAGGACCAAAGGGATTGTTGTTGGATAAAAAAATAAAACCCTAAATATATAACTTCTAGATGTTGCTCCAAGTGATCCACAAGAAAACAATGAAACACTTCTTTATAAGAAATGGGGAACTACAAAAATAAATGATAGTGAATTCTTAAGGGTTTAGGTAGAGGATGGGAGGTCTCATCACAAGTCATCCTATCATGATAATGGGTATTTAATAGTATGGCATTACCATCATTTGGTCACCAAGCTAGGGTAGTGGCTCTTAGTTACACAACTGAGAGAAAGGGGGTCTCATCACGAGCCAACCCTCTCATCTTCATGAGGTATTTGTGAATGACATTGTCGTTATGTGGACACCAAGCTAGGACAATGGCCTTCAACTTGTTCCTTAAAACATGAAATAAATAACAATAAATATAAGAATGGCAAGAGGATGGGTTCGGAAAAGGTGCATCGCAAACGAAGGTGCCACACACCCTCTACAAATGCACCCATAAATGCGATAATATGAGCCCTTGTATGTCATGAAACTCATCGACCTATGAATTCTAAGCCCATTCCACCTCATCATCCATTACATAACCTTCAAAGACCATCCTTGGGAACATTCCCTACTTGAGGGATTTGGTATACCCAATAGGACTTTTATGACACCCCTTCCATACTTAAACTTGGTCAATTGTATAGGGTTTTTGAACATTTGTTTAATTTGATGAGGTAGTTTTGATGCAGATGTTTAGGTTCCTTTCTTATTAGATGTGGTTTACACTTGTCATGGTATCTTTGAATTGATATATTTGGAGGGCATACCCTTTTGTTTTGCAGGACATTGCTTGGTGGCTAGTTTTGGGAGAACAATCCTAGCTTGGGCTTCCATGGGGAAATAATCCCACAGGTTGGATGATCTAGGCATGCACACCGGATCACGGAGACATGTCTTTGGAGACTTACATGGCATCATGGAGGATCTTACCCAGCCTCTACTACCCAAACGAATTTCCTAGGAGAGGAAAAATGTCACCTTGAGGCTTGATGTCATGCTTGAGGGGGTTTGGAGCTGATGGAGCCATTGCACATTGACACTTGGCATGTTTTGACTGGAGGAGACATGGATTGACTCTAGAACATGATGAGGAGGCTCAAGGAGCCCCAACGACCTCCATTTTCCTCTCCAACGACTTGCTCAAGTGGTCAAAACATCCCCTAAAGGGGTGGCATCATCTTATTTTTAGGGTTTCTATTGTGTTAAAGTGAAAATTAAATATTATTATTTGATGCAAGGGGTAAGATAAGGTTTGTTTACCCCTTATATTATGTTTTATCCTTTCTAAGTGGACAAATTATGTTTTAAGACTTATGTATAAATGTAGATCATGTTAATCTCATTTCATAACATAACTCTCCCATTGTGAGAAGTACTTGGCTGAAATTTGCGCCCTCCTTGGGAAATCTTCTCTCTCTTATGCTTTTATATTGGTTTTGTTTATGATATTGGTGGAAGAACTAGTGCGCTAGCCTTCTTGGATCTTTTCTTTGGCATATGTGGTGGATTTATCTTGGTAAGGAGAGGTTTATCTTGTCATTTCTTGATGCTAGGCAAATATTTATCTTGTTTATGCTTCATTGCTTAGTCACAAGTTTTATTTTCTAGATTTTTTTGGGAGTATAAGGATTTACAACCCCACCATTATCTATCATTTTGTCTAGAAGTTATTTGTTGCACAAATTTTTACTAGGAGAAGTAAAAGGGTTTACACCCTCGTAGTGTATCCTAGCTTAACATTTGCTTGCCTTGGGGAGTAAGAGGGTTTACACCCACAAGGATATAGCATTGTGTATCTCTTTATTTACTTGAGTCCATAACCTAATAGTTAAACGCACTAGTATAAATTTCATTGGAGAAATAAAATATTGCATTGATTAACATGAAATTTTATGATTTGAAGGTTGTCTAAGTTGGATCTTATTCTTTTCCTTATAAGCTTGATTTAGCCACTAGGGCGTCATGTTTCCTCAAGTATTTCTTGCTGATGTTATAAATATTCATCTACATCCATTAGGGTTGTATAAACCCTAATCAACCTTCTCAAATAACTCTTGAATCAACCAGTGAAAGTTTCCTAAAGTTTGCCCACATAAACTACTAGGCCTAGCGCACTTTTTGGTAGAATTTGGGGAATTTTTAGTGGCTGATATTTTTTCTGTAATAACTTGTTTGTTACAGCCATAAGGATGATTTATATTTCTTCATAAAGTGTTTACAATAAACTTACCTTTTATGATAGTATCTTGGTCTTTGAATCTTGAGTTTCACTAGTGTTTAGCTAGTTTATCTCTTGCATATTTTACTTGATTTCTATCACTTGTTTAACAAATTATTGTTCCATTTCATTGATGATATATATTGTTAATAAATTCTGCAATTAGGGAAAACAAACTTAACTTTCATTTCCACTTGATATATTGCATTGTATACTTGGTTTTTCTTGTGTCTCGGTCACATATTATCTCTTTGCAGGTCACTCAAGACTTTGACAACCTCAAACAACCCTCAAGACTCATCACCAAGCTCCCTTTTACATATAAAAACCTAACCTATAGGAGAATTCATTCATACATCACACTTTCCACTTCATCCCCCCTAGGGTCACTAGGATTCCCCCCTTGAGGTGATCACTTCACCTCTAAAGTGACATGAACACATGCCTAAGGTGACAGTTGGTAGGTGATCTCTAATTTGTTTCCATTTTGGTGGTTGGGTCGATATTTTACCAACCTACAACTTGTGTGATAACAATTAAGATTAGGCACATTTTTCTTTAACAATGACACATGAAATACATTATGCACTCTCATGGATCCATACAATGCTAACATGTATGCAATTGTCCCTATCGTTTCTAATATTTCAAAAGGCCCACAATATCTCACTGCCAACTTTGGGAAACTTCCCAATCTTAGTGAACTTCTCTTTGCCTTCACTTTTAAAAACACATGTTATCCCACTTTAAAATCTCTAAACACTATGTTTTTGTCTGCATAACATTTTTTCCTATCCTGGGCAACCTTTAAATTCTTCTTTATCTTTTCCATCTTCTCTTCCATTTCCTTTAACAATTCTATCCCAACTTTTTTGTTTGCTGAATTATCCCAACTCATAGGTGTGTTACATTTTCTGCCATACAATGCCTCAAATGGAATCATTTTCAATGAGGCATGAGACCCATTGTTGTAGGAAAATTCAACTGAATGAATATAATCTTCCCACTTTGATGGTTGATCCATCACAGATATTGTAAGCATGTCCTCAATTATTCTGTTAGTCCTTTTTGTTTTCTTGTCTGACTCTGGATGATACATTGTACTAAGATTTAAATTTGTTCCAATGCCCTTGAACAAACCTTTCCAAAAATTAGATGTGAACTTTGGATTTCTATCTGAAACTATTGTTTTAGGTACCCCATGAAGCCTAACAACTTCTTTCATGTAGATATATGCAATATTTGTTGCCTTGTGTGTAGTCTTTACTGGAATAAAATGTGTTTCTTTAGTCAATTTATCCACCACCACCATGATTGAATCATGTTGCTTCACTATTCTGGGCAACTTAGTAATAAAATCAATTGTAAATACTTCCCACTTCCATTCTAGAATGGGCAATGGTTGTAGCAAAATTGCTGGGTGTCTATGTTCCATCTTTACATTTTGGCATTCTAGACATATGGCTATGTAATTAAACACTTCCTTCTTCATTCCCGACCAAAAGTATCGACTTCTTACTGCTGCAATTGTTTTCTGATATCTTGGGTGCTCGACATATGACAAATTATGCATCTCCTTCAACACTACATTTTTCATCTCAATTGAATTGGGCACATATACTTTTCCCTTATACATGAAAATTTCGTTTTCTTTCAACTCATAATAATTAAATTTCTGCTGAAAATTACTTTGTTGCAATATCTCTTTATTTTTACATATTGTTGATCAGAATTTGTTGTTGCAATAATTTTGTCTTTCATATATGTCTTGTACATGTTGATGGTTGCAATATGCACTTCATGAGCTCTCCTTCTGAGTGCATCATCCACTTGATTTTCCTTTCCTTTTATATGCTTAATTTCGAAGTCATATTCACTCAAAAATTTCAACCATCTAGTTTGTTTGGCATTTAGTGTTGGTTGTCCAAACCACAATGGTCTGTCCTTAGATTGAATTTCTTACCCAGAAGGTAATTCCTCTACATTTTCAATGCATGTACAATCGTTGCTACCTCCAATTCATGTGAAGCATAATTCCTCTCATGCTCTTTTAATGTTCTGAACTCATAGCATACCACATGGTCTCTTTGACTGAGAACTCCATTGAGTCCTTCCTTGCATGCATCGGTGCACACAACAAAATATTTGTTTGGATATGCAATATTCAATATTGGTGCCCTTGTCAATATTCCCTTCAACTGTTGAAAACTCTCTTCACACTTGGAAGTCCATTCAAATTTCACTCCCTTCTTTTGCAAGGAAGTGATTGGACTTGCAATCCTTGAAAACCGTTTTATGAATATTCAGTTATAACCAACAAGACCCATGAATGACATAACCTCTGTGACATTCCTTGGCATTGGCCATACTTTGATGGACTCTATCTTCTCAGGATCAAATTCTATCCATGTTGTTGATATTATATGCCCCAAGTAGTGAATCTTCTTTTGATAAAAAAATGCACTTACTTAGCTTAGCATACAATCCATGCTCTCTTAAAACTTACAACACCATTCTTCAATATTTCTCATGTTCCTCTTCTGATTTAGAATAGATAATTATATCATCTAATAACACAATCAAAAAAAATTCCAGGTACTCCTTGAACACTCCATTCATCAAACACATAAAGACTATTGGGGAATTTGATATCCCAAATGGTACTACCACAAATTCACAATGCCCATATCTTGTTATGAATACTATCTTGGTGATGTCTTCTTCCTTTATCCTTACTTGATGATAGCCTGATCTCAAGTCAATCTTCGAAAATATTCTTGCACCTTTCAGCTGATCGAACAAATCATCAATCCTTGGCAAAGGATACTTATTATTTATGGTAACCTTATCAAGCTTCCTAAAATCAATACACAACCTTAAGGTTCCATCCTTCTTCTTCACAAAATGAATCAGGTCTCCCCAAGGAGACACACTTGGGTGTATGTACCCCTTCTTCAAAAGTTCTTCAAGCTACATCTGCAACTCCTTTAGTTCTAGTGCACCCATTCATTAAGGTGTCTTAAACATTGGGGAAGCTCCTGGCACCAAATCAATAGAGAAATCAATGTCTCTCTTTGGTGGAAATCTTGGAATTTCTCTAAAAATATCTTCAAAATCCCTCAAGACCGGATGGTCTTCAATGCTTTCCACTTTGTCTTTGACTACCTCCTCCAGATGGGCTGCAAACATCTGGCATCCCTTCCTGAATCTCTTCTTCAACTACATAGCTATAATCTCTCTAACAAGTACAACTCTTGGAATGCCTTGAACCTTTCCTTGTTTCCCTTCCTTATCAATACATGTGGTTGTCTTGTTGTAACAGTCTAGGACATCATGATGTTTTTCCAACCATTCCATGCCAATTAGATAGTCATATGAGCCCAATGGTATGATGTTTACATCTACCTTTTTGCTAAGTCCATTCATGTCTATCGGACAATCTTTAACCAACTCATTGATTTTCCTCTTTGCCCCCGTGGCTAACTGAACTAACCAAGATTTCTTATGCTTACTTCTTTGCAAGTGAAATCTTTCAACAATTTTAGCATTTACGTAACTATGGTTGGCTACATAATCAATCAAAATTGCTATGGATTGGTTGTCAATCTTACCTTCCACTTCGATCATGGGGGATTGATACTCTGTCTGCTTGTTGTCCAAGGATGCATAAATCCTTGGCATCCTTCCTCCCATTTATTTCACTATTCCAGCCTCCTAAATGTTGTGTAAAATCCTCGTTCTTTATCCTTTTTGATGGAAATCCCTATATAAGTGATTTCCCTCACATCCTTAACATTGAACATGATGTTGCTTTATCCTTTTTCCAAATGAATATGCAATATTTTTCTCATTTTGGGTTGACTGACCTTGTTGATTTTCTTGGGATTTATTCTTGAAAAAAGGTGGCTTAAAACTTTTATTCCTTTGATCCTTTTTCCCTTTCATCTTGTCATTCCAATCCTTTTGGAAAATTGGTCTTCCTTTGCTTTTCTTATAAAGGTGTATTTCTCTCATTATGGCTTCCTCCAAGGTATTGGGATTATCATATTGTATCTTGTCACTATAGAAGGAGGGTAACTACTTAGAAACCTTTGTATTTTAACCTTCTCATCCTTGATGAAGTCAACATACTTCAACAATTCAAAGAACTGCTTCTCATATTCCTCCATTGTCATGGTTCCCAACTTGAGTTCAAAGAACTCTTTCATTTTTATTTCATAATAATTCCCAGAAAAATATTTCTCTTGGAAATATCTTTTGAATTGTCTCCATGAGATCCTCTTCTCATCAAAGTTCTTGGATTTCTTAATTTGATCCCACAACATGGTTGTCTTTCCTTACAAGTGGTAGGTTGCAATTCTAGCTTCTACCCAGGAGGGGTAATCATGTAGCTAGAAATATTTCTTCATTTCCAATAGCCAAGCCTCAACCTCTTCACCCTTCGGGTGTTCACCATTGAAAGTAGGTGGCTTGAATTTCGTGAGTTCACCCTGTAAGATGTTTGCCACATGCCTTCTTCTTTGCCTCTGAATATGAGACACACTTGGGCTGCTTCCTGGACCTAAACTTGCATGAGTTCTTCTAGTGGAATTACTTGGAAAATGATGGCGCCTTCTCATGCTTCTTGACTTCCTATCATTTCCATGATCATCCATTTTTCTATTGGATCGAGATGTTGATAGTTGTCTAGCACTAGCTGGTTGTTTGGTGCCAAAATATTTTTTAACTTTCATATGAAACATGTTTAAGATCTGAAATATCTCTTCCTGATTCTTCATAATCCTTTCATTATCATCTCTTTAGCTTTGTACTTCCCTATGCAGGCTTCTCATAGTGACATGCTCTTTCCTATCTCTTCTTCCATTTGACTCTGTCTCAACATTTCCCATGCTGACATGCGTACCTCTGATCTCTTCCTCACGGCTGTAAGATCCTTGAGCATATTCCATACCTACATTCCTCATATAAGAAATCAAGTTTCTTTCCATACCTTTAATTCTGCAAGAAATGTGCATGTAATAATTACTGCTAGAACATGTGTATTGTAAAACATTTCATTAATTAGAATACATGTTATTTCCTCGTCAATTTATGAAGGATACATTTCATCAATTCACACTATGATTCCCTAGATGCATTCCTCTTTGAAATAGATTTCTAATGGATGTACTCATTTCCCAATCCGATATCTTAGATGAAAGTTATGGCTTCTTGAAAAAGCCATTTTCACCCATTTCTATGTATTTTCTCTACTGGTGCAATTTTATGAAATGTCAACTTCTGTCAATTGCAGAAGAAGATATGTCAGGAAATGGAGAATTTTTTTATGAGACATAGATAATAATAACAAAATGGAATTCATAACAACTCTCATAATTTAAATATGATGTTCTAGTAAAAAACTACATCAGTCTGGAATCTGCAACTTTGTCCTTTTTCACTCATTTTTCCAGACTTGGATTTTTTAACAGAACTAGCTATCTCTCAATTTGTGCATTTATGGAAAAATTTCACTAAACCAATTTTTTTTTCTTGATTAGTATATAAAAAGTAGGCTACATAAAATTTTCCAGTTTTGTGATCTAGGGTCACTTTTCCTTCTCCGAAAATCTCAAAAATCCCCAAAAATTGGCCCGAAATATTGGATTTTGGCCTATTTCAGTGTCCCCATTCCAATTCCTATAGGATTTATTTAGTTCCTTCGTGGGTTATTTCTGTGTGTACTTTTTGGACTTTCCCCAAGAGTTTTGGTTTAATTTGGACTTTTGTCAATGATCTGGACCCATATATTTAAAAACCACTATTTTGCAATTTCTTCCAAATCCAAGTAGAATTGGACAAGGGCCCTCTCTGAGACTTTTTTAGACCTCCTCTCTGTGAAAAAAACCCATAAGTTTCATCGTATTCACTGTAATTTTCTCTTGTTATGGCCTGTTATCCCCGATATCTAGGGATAACTAGGAGATCATGTCTCGAGGCCCACATGGTCCTAGACATGGAGTACGAGAGCAGATTGACTTGAGCATGGCCCTTGAGGGCCCATCTTTTCTTCTTCTCAGCCAGACTTG
>ML872282.1:7465-19572 GCA_009831015.1 Picea engelmannii
TCCACTTTGCCCTATATAACACATTTCAAATTTTAAAATTTTAAAATTAAATTTAAATGATTTTAACACATTAAATTGTAGTTTTAAATTTTGAAACATGTAATACTTGTGATGTGCCAACCTGAATATCAATAAATTATACACACCATACCCTAAGATTCAATAAATTGTATATATTTTTAAGACATTATTCTTTTAAATTAATAATTTAAATGACAAATTGCAATTTTCATATATAGCTAAAAAAAATGTCAACATGCAATGATACTTGTGAACTCCCACCCTCTTCAAACTCTCCCAATGAGAATTGGGACAAGCATGCCCAAGTAGTAGGATATGGAATAGGGATCTGTGAACAACACAACTAAGAACTAAATCTAGGATTCAATGCGTTCACATTTATACAAAAAAATAAATTTCATGTTGTTGATATCTTATTTAAAAGATTGGAGATTGGACAACTAAAGTGCTCATATGTAGATACTAGAAAACACATACTTGATTCAACCCATCCAAATTTAAACTTGTGAAATCAAGTCCCCTATTTATTGGAGATTCATTTAACATATTTCCAAAATACAATTAATGACAATAATAACTCAATTATTTCTATAGATACAATGATATGTATATAGGTCTATAACTAGAAGTAAACTATCTCCAAATGCATCAAAAATTTACTAACTATAACACATATCAATCTGATGTTTGGTTCATCATTCTAAATGACCTCCTTCCAACCATTACAAAAAAATGTTGCATACTCCTTAAGATATTCTAATGACATGGTATCTAACTCTTCGTCTATTTTATAAACAAAAATGGCTCGAGAATTGGCTTCCTCTCTCTGACAGTTCAAACCAACATCAACACTATAAAAAATCGATTCCAAATTTTCTCTGATTGCATTCATAGCCTCTTTTCCAACCTCTTATGTAGCTCACAATTCTAAATGTGAGGTAAATGCCCCTGTTGGACGAGATACTAAAGTTCGTGGAAGCCTTTGCAATGTCGCATTTCGATATGCCTCTTTTTGATCATATGTTCATCCTTTACCAACCCCATAAGAATTGGACGGTAGGATAGTATAATCAGGGTCCATGTCCATGAAAAAATCTGCATAAAAGTGTCTAGCAAAGTAATGTGGAACCTCATCATTCCACGGAAACTTCCCATATGCTGCCAAAAATCTATTATAAAGATGTTTTGTTATGTTGGGGTGCTTAAAATATTTCACCTTCAACATCTTTCGCTTTGGCCCATTTTTTAAATTGAACATAGAAATTTCATTTTCTTTTGAAACTTTAATTTTTACTATGTCCCATTTATCAGGGCCCATCACCTATGACTTTCATCTACTCATCAAATCGATAAAATTGTCACTCTTTGGCCCCATCTTTTGATATGCATCCATAAATTTTTGCAATGAATGCAAAACAATATCCAATCTTTGTTTACTCTCCTAAGATATATCCAAGCTCCTAAAATCATTTTCCAACCTATTTTTAACACATGATTATCGCTTGATGGTCATTGCTTCAGTAATCCCTTCCCAGGGAAGCTCATCACCAACATTCGAAGGATAGGTGGACGTAGGCATGTAATCTTGTGTTTCTTGGTAACGCCTCCTAAATCCACCTTCACCCTCTTCACCAACATTATAATCTTCATGATACCCACTCTCTCTTTCATTGTCTTCCCTCACATTAAACTCATTGTCTACACATACACCTTTGAAAGTACTTACAACATTTAACAACATAATTTAACATAAGAAAATTTAAAAAAAAAACATATATAACACACACACATATATATATTTAACATAAACATAAATACACGAAAATACAAAATCAAAGAAAATTACCAAACATATTTTCTTGTCCTGATGTATTCCCTACATTCTCCGGCGTTGGAGTATTAATGTGCAACCTATCTAATAAGGTTGCATCCATAGCACTATTTTGAGAACATTCTCGAGATGATCTATTCACAGACTCATTTGATAATCTCCTCCTCTAACTAGATTTTTGTTGGTCACTCAGAGTCTCAGTTGAAAAAGGGGTTCATTTTCTTCCTTCATGGGATAACCTAGAGTGTTTGCGAGGAATGTTTGGAGACTATTGTCTCGACATCTCGCCTTGATATCTATCCTTTGAAAATTCATGAATTTGAAAGTTCATAATTTATAGAAACATTAAATGGAAATACTGAAATTTATAACACAAGCATTTAAGCATGTATAACAACTACAAAGCATCACAGACATATATTGAAAAAACTAGAACAACTATATTGTTTACTATGATGCTATATATAATGAACATGAAAATATATGAATATAAAAAACAAATGTGAAATGTAGAAGATCATATATATCTATGTAAGTAGTAGAAGGAAATTTTTAAGATAAGCTATGTGTAACATGTTAAAATTTAAAAGCAAAAAAAATAGCTAACTAAAAAAAAAAAAAAATCTAAACATTAGTTACTTAAAAACAATCAATGAAAAAAACAATCACTGACAAAACATTTACTTAAAACTAAAACAAGAAACAATATTAAATGATATTTTGTTGTTATCCTCTTAGATGTATGCTCATAAAAAGATTCAATGGATCATTGATCAAACCCTCGGGGAAGATCTCATCCTGACACCTGGAACAATTTGCTAAGAAGAACTTTTAAGGTAAAATATCAATAGACTAACTAGCAACATACACATGTGGCACCAGCAATGGAAGAGAATAGAAACATACATAGAGTGGCATTAGAAAGGATATGAGGAGGGCAAAACCAGCAAAAAAATGACGAGGGGGACACCAGCAAGGAGAACCAGAATCCCCAAACAATAACCAAGAAGAGATTTGCGGCAAGATGGAAAAGACCAAGAAGAACTATCCTAGAGGGGTCATAGCCACTCAATTAAATAATTAAATAATTTAAACAAACAATATTTTATAACATAAAATATTAATTGTTAAATCATAAAAAGAAAAAAGAAAAAAACAAGTCAAGAGAGGGGATCCAAAGTCAAGGTAGCTAATTTTCTTTCGGAAGAAGCAAAGAACAAAACCAAAAACCCAAAACACAACAATTAAGGGGGTCGTAACTCAAGAAAGGGTGGTTTCAAGACAAAGTCAAAATATAAATTCTTCCAAAGTCAAGGTGGCTAACTTTCTTTAGGTAAAAGAAAAGAACAAAACCAAAAACCCACACAACAATTAAGGGGGGCGTAAGTCAAGAAAGGGTGATTTCAAGACAAAGTCAACAATCAAGTTCTTCTTTAATGGAAAAATGTCCACATGATTCTCATGATATTTACTTATAATATTTTATCATCCCAACATACAAGGAAGATCAATGATGTGATCATGCTCTTCTTAACCACTCCTAGGTCTCATTGACCATCCCGGGAGAGAAACAAATCACACATTATCTCAACTTGGTAATTAACCAAGAAAAAAAATAAACCAAATACCCACACTAATCAGAGTTTTCATATTTGAATTTATGTGATTTTTTAAGTAAGTTACATTCATATTTGTAAAGAAAGAATGAATTTTAAGAAAAAGTAAAGTGTGGAATTCAAATTTAAATGCACAAATACAATCTAAAATATAAATTTTCTACATCAAAGAGTCCATTATAATTCATAACTAACCTTAGGATTTCCAAACCGAATGTATGGTATACACTAGATGCATGGTTGGGGGTATACGAATGAAAGAATCAATGAGGTTGGGCTGGAAGGGATGGTGTTGTGTGATTAGCTTAAGAAATGAATGAAATTTAATAATATTTTGTTGTAACTTGTACACTCCATTTACCGAGTTTTCATTTTAATTTCAAATTCAATTTACCATGCATCATAAACCATTCAACTTGACTTTGCACAATGTTGGGTCTGCTCGGATCCTTCCCTTATCTATTATAGTTTTATTCACTAATGGATCTGCTATGCTCCTAAGGGGTTGGGTCTACTCTGCTCATTCCCTTATCTTTCAAATGTTTTATTCAATAGTGGACCTATTATGCTCCCAAGGGTTTTACTTTTATTTAGTGGTTGGTTGAGTTATAAGGGTTGGTTTTACTTGTTGGGTGTGTTTGTCTCCGGTGCACCGTGGGTCTGCTCCCTTTTGTTAACTCATAGGGGTTTTATTGGATCTTCTCTACTCCAATGGTTCAGGCTACATTATGGTGAAGAATCAATCGATGGGTTTACTTGGCTTTGGTGGATTATGGGTTTGTTAAATTACAAGGGTTTTATTGGATATGCTCTGCTCATATGGTTCAGGCTAGATTATGGTGAAGAATCATCTGATAAGATACTATTTTATTTAAATTTGAATTTTTTAAGTCCTTTATTCCCTCTCAAATTTTGAAGATCTGAATTTTGTGAGTTTAAGTAATCAAATCGATTGGTTTTTTAAAGATAATTATGTAAAATTTGATAGGTTTTTTTTTGGTAGGGATAATTTCAACTTCACATATTGTAAATATTCAATATTGTGTTGTTGTTGGCTCTGGACTTACTCAAATAAGGATATTTTTCTCGTTGTTTCCTACTCCCTCTAGATACCTCTGTTCATTATAATCAATTCAATGCTTCACCCTTATCTATCTATCCATCTTTAACTCAAAATTATGCCTCCTTATACCCTCATTGCCATCACAATATAGAGCACTACATATGAGGTTAATACCTCTACTAGTGAAGGGATGGGTTGGATGGTAGGAGTTGTGCAGGCCCAATCTCTGAAAGGCACTTGACAACCATTTCCTTTTTTTTGGTTTTTGTGAGTTGATAGAAATGAAAACATAGTCAGTGTTCAATGCCTTTTGTTTTGTTTTCAGTAGATGACAGAAAATCATGACCAATATCTCAAACTTCCAAAGACTTCTAGATTAACTTTCTCCATTCCCGAACTGATGTGGTTTAGAAGCTTGTTTTGGTGTTGCAATCATTATATATATAATGACAATTTTTTTAGTAGTAACTCTATTTTTAGAGATATGATTTATTTCCTAATGAGTGTATGTCTATGTTTCACAAATAGAAACTTGAAATAGATAGAACATTAAAGATAGATCTAAATATATGTTGTGTTTCTTCTATTCGTTTGTTGTGGAGGTGATAAATTTTCAGCTACATGTAGAAAACTAGAGGCAATTAATTATGTTCATTGATTTTTATGGAGGTGTGCGCACTTCTAACAAACAAGGCACCCAGTTGGCTTCAATGTGACTTATGTATGCACGTCGTATACAACATTTCCTTATGTCAGAATAATCTTGATTTTTGTTATCTGTTAAATATTTATGGTTTGTTTTTATGGGATGTTGAGGTTCCTCTTCATTTATAGTGAAAGTTCTTTCACAAAATCAATCTCAATTTTATGTAAAGTTAAGTTTGAATTGGCACAGCAATTCTTCGTCTGGTTAAGATAAATAAAAATATCCAAATTAATGGAATCTTGTTTATTAAACTCACCAAGTGAATTATCTTTTTCCATTGCATCATGTTTGTGTGATTCATGAATGTGTATGGAGCAGGTGAATTTCAAATACATAAATTACATAAAAAATTTAAATAACAATTTCAAATATTGACACTCATGAATCTGTAAAAAAACATAAAATGACAGGCATGAAAATCAAATCGTTGTCATCAAATTTTTACTTGACAGACAAAGTAAATTTGAAATTCCAGGCACATGTCCATGTATAGGGACAAGCTTGAATTTGGGCCTATCCTTGTACATAGACAGGGTTGAATACGGTCATGTCCATGTACATGGACAGGGCCAAATTCGGGCTTGTCCCTGTACATGGATAGGGTCGTATTCGGCCCTATCCATGTACAGGGATAGGATGGCTTCCCACTACTCACCACTCTCATTACTGCTCTGATCACAGCTATCATGGCTCTCATTATGGTTCTCGTGTGGCTCATAATTATATATGAGTTTATGAGTTTACAAGGCATGACGAATACTGCCCAATTGACTCTTATTGAGTGATATATGCTTTTGCATGACCATTATTATGGGAATACATGAACAATCAGAGCACACATATAAGGGAATAGGAAACTGGTAAACCTAATGAGATATCCAAGTCTCCTACTTATACTAATGGAATTACATTAGCCAATTTAAGTTAGTTATATCACCAAATCTAAGATATCTATATAGTGTCAATCCCATATTCATAGGTAAGCAACCCTTTTGGTTTTCATTGATTTGACTACTATGTCATATTAGCTCACTATTATGATTTCTAAGCTCGATATCAGCTAACGTAAACAAGAAATAGAGTATTCAGACAATCCCTTTCTATTACAAGCTAGTTCAATCTCATTCATAGTGTATTCCAAGTGTTTCATAATTATGGATATTCTTTGATTCCACTTGGTTCATAGAAACACATATCACATATTCAGTATTCATGTAATCAGTATCCAATACTATTCCTGTAATAGAGATAGTGAACACAAATAATTATAGTAACACTCTATTGAACCTTGTATCTAATCTTTGATTATGCGATATACGGCTTCTTCATGTTCTAAGCCTAATCATGATCTCACTGTAATATAGAATCCTACTTAAGCATAATGGTTATTCACATAAGTAATGATACTACTATTGAATAGTATGTAATAGTAATGATTATGTAATGTATTCAAAGTAGAACACATATGTATTAGTAACAATGTAAGGTCACTTCTGGTATAAGCTTGTCTCTTACTAGTATTGATTATGAAAAAGAGATATGATTAATGTATAGGGATTGAACCTATAATCTCAACTATGTGATTAAGGGAAGTAATATCATGGAGTTAACCAAATCACTAGAGCACTAGTATCTATGGAAATGCTTATGTGATCTTATAAGCACTGTAATCACATTGATTTCATATAAGATTAAGATCTAAGCTGTAATACTAGTCATAGGTGTGTATTATCCCTATGTTATACTTATATCTTATAAGTGATATTGTTCTATCAAACTACCTCACACGTAATCAATACTAATAACTTAATATAACTCATCCCAATGATTTAACTAAGGAATTAGTACATGTAAAATGCAACCAGTATAAGCATAGTGTGAATCCCATCATATAGAGATCAGATCARACCRAAACTACTTACTCTTATGATTACTAGTTCTATYGATTCCATATAGCTTATTGAATAATGAAAAAGTACAWTTTTTAGCATGGTGTACATAGTAACCTATTCCRGCTATAACAAGTAGAACTAGTGTTATATATAGTATTACATATCATGTAKGGGAAATGGTGTTAACTATGATCAAGCAGTGTAAGAGTAATGTTCACTCTATAGTCTCTTGATTATTATAAAGTTGTRCTAATTCAATCATATTAGCTCATGATTAGTAATAGAGTTGGTATAATAAACATGTTTTCTTATGGATAGCTAGTATGTGAAAACCCATTTATTCATCATATGTATATGTTACTATGTAACAATAATAAATATGTATCTAGTGGTTACATAAATAGMTTAGTACTAGTAATCAATGTTCATARMTTTTAATYYTATGGTTACACTTGTTHTTTAGCTCTTACCTTTCTTVTATTGGTATAATCAAGTCATGGATTAAGTCGTATTTATAACAAGGATACATAGTGTAATACTCATATATAACATGAACTAAGACCATTGGTATATCATACACAATAATAAAACATGATTGAATCATAGTAATAAGGGTAATATAGCTTACGAAGAGATCAGTTTCCATTAGCATATGGGTCACACTATATTAACCTCAGATCATTAGTCATTCCACTTTGTGTATGTGAGAACCATTTTCTGTATATGACATAGTGTTAGTTATACCTTGTGTATTATCCTAATCAATAGTACATAAAGCTGGAAACAGTGAATCTATCATATTAGTAGTGCAATGAATATTGGATTACACTGGTATAGAGTTAACCAAGCTTGAAGATGCTATGATAAGAGAACATGAATGGTTGGAATAAGATATATCTTGTGATTGTGTTTTTCTTAGATAGGTTACAACGCTTGATTACAGATCGAACTAAGCTATGTTATGTTGAAACAAAGGCAGTGATTCTCAATACAACACTTATTCGCTATCTATGAAGTTGTCTATATGATTGTATTCATCATATTCAAACATTACTGGATTAAGATTATGTTCATAGCTCATGTTAGTCATGTAAGATTAATATGGAGATAAAGTAAGCTCAAATAAGGATAACAACATATCAAACACGCATCATTTTAGCTATGTATTACTCTTATTTATTACTGTGGATTCAATAGTATCTATGTTATGCTTATACTTATCCGTGTTACACATCATAGAACATGAACAAAGATTCTTGTATGAGTCATAACCATATATTATGTTGAGATCATAGAAGCACAGAGTAGAGTATCATAAGTTGAATGTAAAGGTTGTTGTATTATTTGTATTAGTATTGAGTTAGAACCAATCCCATGAATGAAAAGGTCTAATAAGTGTATACTCGTAACATATGAGCACAACCAGTATAGGTCTTATTCATATCCTATACTAGGAGTAGGACCCTAATCAATAAGAGTGCAACATCAGTGTCATTATGTACTAAATATGATGGCATTACTTCTAAGCAAATAATGTAGTGTAATTCAGTTTTTTCATGGGGCTTGTTGTGGTCTCATATCATATTAGCTCATTACTACATCATGTTCAACCCTATACAATTAGTTGGTATGATTACAATAGGTTTGATTCATGTTTATGGACACTTACTTTATCCCTATTGTTTACGTGATACTGAGCTTATTAGACTAGCTAATACACTAATCACTATGTTGTAATTAATGGGAAACATACACTTAATGAAACACATATTCTATATAATACACAGCTTATGGTTAATATTCTATCATTTTAATGTAAGATTTGTACTTGCTTTACCATCTATAACACTATGAAAGGATATAGCTTGATTTAACGTGTTTCATGGAAGATAGTTTATAGTGATTAGACACGTATTACTATGTGTTGTAAATCAGATTTATGATTATAGTTGTTCTATAATGTATGTAACATTGATTAGATTGAGTTTTTTATTATGGAGATACATTACCAGCTTTCTTAACTAGGTAAACTGGTTCCAATCAAGTAAGCTAAACTAACACCATAAGTATCATTACATTTCAAAGCTGATGAGATTCAATGACCCTCCTCTAGTAATGGTTATAGAGTAGTAATAGCATGTAATCTATGATCTAATACCATTAGTATTCACACCACTATAGCTATGATTTGATCGTTATCTAGTATTGTTCAAAGCGGATATCGCTCTGATCTAGTATGGTTTCGATACTAGTTATACCTACTTGACTAACGATCTCTACCACCCTAAGAGTTACCGTAATTATACAGATTCAATCTTAATAAGATTAACACTATATGAATCATTGTGATCCTTAGTTATGTTTATTGTTATGATTCATTATTGTTATTACGTAGATATATCTTGTTATCTCTAACAAAAATAACTCTAACTCTAACAAAACTAACTCTAAAAAAAACTGGACCAACGCAGCTCCAATTTCTGTAGCTCCAATGTCTGCATCTCCAATGCAACAAACACCAACGTTCGTATCTCCAACGCAGCACCAACGTCTGCTATCACCTATCGCTATCAACAATTTGAGAAAATTACTAGGTGAGCAATGTGCGGGTAATATATAAACCATTTGTTCGACCGAAAGGTTCTTTCGACTGAAAAAACATTTAGTTGACAAAGAGTTTTGGCTGAAAGACTCTTTCAGCCAAAAACACATTCAGCCAAAAAGATTTACCGAAAAAAAAAAAAATCGTCCGGCTAAGATGGTAGAAGACAGTAGAGGCCATTGTGCCAGTACCTTTTGATTTTACATTCAATGGTTCGGCCGAAAAGAGGTGGCTTTCGGCCAAAAGGATGTTAGTAGGAATTTTGGAAACCCAATTCTCATAAAAGTGTTACCCAACTTCGTGATTTTACCCTGAGATGAGATATCGGGAGCATTGTTGATTCATCCATGTAAAGTTGCATTTCTCAGCAAGGTCGTTCAACTTCCCTTGGGGTGTTTTGTCATTTGTGTGTAGGATGGTCTACAATGTTACCAGTAAATTCTTGTGGTGGCTCACCGACCGAGATTACACTAATCGCAAGCAAGGCGCCTTCTTTGGCATCTGATCGACCCTGCTCATCTCTTAACTGGCTTTGTTTGTATGGACCTATATCGATGATTGTTGTTCATGATGGCTATTTATGGTATCTCTCATTCTTCACCTTTGAGTAGTGGATTTTGTGCCACTCATGCAGATAGTTTTAGGAGTGTAATCAAGCATTTGTCTCCATGTACTTCCTTGTTTTCGTAGTCTCTTGGAGCTAGCCACTTTGGAGTGTTTATTTCTTAGGTTTTTTTGCATCTTTGTCACCTTTAGCTCGTACTCCATAATTTAGTCATCATTTGTGACATTCATTGTCATCATATACAGCCACCCAGCTCAGCATTGTGGGGGTATTTTTTGTAATGCTTCATCGGGTAATTCATTATGCTTCACCATTTTGTTTGACGATAACCACTCTTAAGAGTGATCCATGTATCGAGCATCAATTCCTATTTTGACTCAGCGGTTGCAACGGCTATTGACCCATGCACTCTAGTGAGATAGATTGGCATCCATAAGGACAGTCATTTTATGATTTTTTTGTCATGACTCATTTTATGGCTTTCTGTGTCAGGACTCATTTCATAGGATCAATCTATTTGCTTGAGAAACTTGAAATTTATATTTTTACATTGATCTTTATGGAGATGGTAGTGTAGGGTTAATTGGCCCTCTTTAGAGTTTTGTCCATATTTCATATTAGGATTTTTCAGCATCCACGGGCTTCATTGCTTCTTTGATGGTTGATGGTGTTTTATTATGTTCAAAGCCTTTTTTTGGTTCTTCAAAAGCACCTATTTTTTGAAGAATTTGTGTGATGGTTATTAGTGTTTTTCATTCTCTTGTCTATGCAACCAACCCTCTTCAACTTCAGAATTCAACCATGTTCTTTGAGGTTACTTGGCCCTCTTCTTTAGAGCTTGTTCACACTTCCCAGTTGGAGCTTTCAACCTCTGTAGACCTCATGCTCTTGATTTTCAATGTGTCTTTATGGAATCTTCTTCAGTTTCATATCCAATGCCATTTTCAACACTTGAATTTTTCTCTATTTTGTAGAGGAGATTTTTCCTATGGGTTTTTCTCATTTTCTCTAGTTATGAGAGTTTGTACGTGGGTACCTTACCAAACCTTGTTGTTGGGACCCATCTTTGTTCTTCTTTATTCCTCCCTGTGTTTTGTTTATGGGGGGTGTTGGTGTGTTTGTTTAGATTGTATATATTTCTAAACACATGACATTTGTGTGAATTAATCTCATGTATATTATTTCAACTTCCCACCTAATATTAAGTGTTTGTTGGGCCTCCTCAATCCTATAAATTGAGGAGTTCTCCTTGTAATTAATCAATCAAATTATTCAATAATTCGTATTCAGATCATTCATATTAATATATTTTTCTCTATTAGTATGAGGATCATTCATGATCTCTACATCCACCCTATCCACTCCATTTAATCATCATCAATATTCTATCCATTATTAAAAACATATTTACCAAATTAACGAGAACTTTGACCCAAAAAATATGTATTTTTGGGTCAAAAAAACCAAAATCAACCCTCGAATCAAAACGTGGTGCTACCGGTGGCATCCTTTTTGGTGTGGTGGTCAAAATTTCAACTTGTTTGAAATCGCAACCTTCAGAATTGATACCATTGTGAACATAACCATAAAAATTGACCTTTAAATTGAAAAGTGATGTTAGTTAGTAACTTCAGTTTGTTTTGTAATTAAACTTATTATCTAATTGAAATTGTGGCCTAGACGACTTCTACCATCACATGTAAAAGCCTCAAAAAAATACTCCTAAATCGTTACTTGAAAATTATTTATTAAAATTTAAATGAATTTTATTTTTTTATAAAAAAATAAATAAATGGGAAAGAAAAAAAACT
>WSFP011452269.1:0-19620 GCA_009831015.1 Picea engelmannii
TTTCCTTCATATAATCTGGTTAGGGCATCAAACATTTCTTTTGGAGTCTTCTTTGATGACACTTGAGGAATCAAGTGATATTTGATAGAATCTGCAATGATTCTTTTAGCCCTGATCGTGTCCTTTTGGTGCTTTTCTTTATCAGCAACATCGGTGGGTTCTAGTACTTCTTATTTGAGGAATATTGCTAGTTCATTCTCTTCAATAATGAGACCAATCCTATACTTCTAGGCACAAAATTTTTCCACACCTTCCATCTTGTAGACATCTTTTACCTGGAGCTAGGAAAATGACCAAAAATGAAAATGCTCAAAATTGAATTCTGAACTTATCAGGAGGTGCGCTTGGCTGAGGCGAGTAGCCTGGTGTGTTTGGATTTCAGAAAATCCAACTTTTACCCCTTCAAACTTGATCTACGGATTTTTGGATTGGTGCTTCTGTTTTTCTGGTATTTCTGGTACTTCTGGTACTCTGGTTTTCTGGTACTTATGGTACTTTGGGAAAACTAGGGTTTTACTTTTCGAGAGATCTAGCCACTGAAAAGTTGCGTTGAGGATGCCAAAGTGATCCTTGAGGAAGGACACACTTTTCTAGATAGTTTTGGGGTCGAAATACTTCATCAACAAAATCCCTAATTTGCATGTACGACAACAGTGATGTTTTTCACTTTCTCTTGTGAATTATGCTCTCTTCAGCTTAGCTCTGAAACCATGTTAAGATTTAAGCTATTATTGAGATTCATTTCATTTTGTTAGATAACAATAGCATAAATAAGATCATTGAGAAATACACAATCACAAGAGACACATCATTTATCCTGGGAAACCCTCATGGGGGAGAAAACCCAACAAAAACTTCCTTAATATAGATAGTCAATACAATGCCAAGAGATAACTCAAACAAATGCAAAAATTCCTCTCCCAAGAATGCGCCTCTCTCTCTTCTTCTTTCCTCTCCAACTGCAGCTCTGAACTTGCTTCTTGATGAACAAGTGAGTGTGTGTCCAAATGAGGCGCTAGCCTCTTTATTTATACAATTATGGCACGTGTGGACAGAGGTGTCTTTTCACTGGCAGGGTCGACTTCTTCTTCTGGGTGGTTATAACCACCTTTAATATATTATGGGGCCGACTTCTTATTCTGCCTATTACAGTTAGGTTTTGACCAATCCGCAAAAGGGGATTTGGTCATTTACAATAGTCAGTATGATCAATCCGCAAAAGGGGATTGATCTAATGAATAATACATCAATAATAATTATAATACTCTTTGCAGTTACATTATTTCAACAATATATGCAATGATCATCTTTGCTTCTCACAAATCCAAAACTAAGGATTTATGTGTCAAACTTTTGGTACCACATCCTTGGTGATTGCTTTAGACCATAAAGGGATATTTTCAGTTTGCACACCAAATCATTCTTTCCCTTCACTACAAATCCTTCAGGTTGTTTCATGTAGATTTCCTCTTTTAGGTCCCCATGTAGGAACTATGTCTTCACATCCATCTGTTCTATTTCCATATCAAATGTTTCATTCAAAGACATTAGTATTCTAATGGAAGTTAATTTTGCAACAAGGGAAAAAATCTCACTGAAGTCAACTCCTTCGACTTGGGAATATACTTTTGCTACAAGTCGAGCTTTGAATTTCTCGACTTGACTCATTGCATTCATTTTATTCTTGAATACCCATTTTCTACCGACTAAGTCCCATGTCTCATTCTTGTGCAAGGATTCTATCTCTTCGACCATGGTGTCCTTCCAGAGTTTTCCCTTTGCTGAGTCAACTACCTCCCTGATTGACTTGGGCTCATCGTCGGTGGAATTTAACACAAATTCTGAATGGAAGTCGGGTGGACTATACCTTTCAAATGATTTTCTTATTATTTTTTACCTCCTTACAATTGGGGTCAGTTGTTCCACTTCTTGTTCTGATTCAATCGACTCATCTGAGTCATCTTCTTCGTTCCTCAATTCAAACTGCACCACCTCAGGATTATTCTTGGTCTAAACTCTTTCTCCAGGCTCAGACTTACTTCCAACTTCTTAGAAGACCACATCTCGACTACACATTGTTTTCCTTGATGCAAGATCCCATAGCTTATATCATTTCATTCCTTATTTGTATCCAATGAAAATACATTTGACTGCCCTCTTGTCCATCTTGCTCCTCTTTTCCTTTGGAACCACATCCAACTAATTTGAGATATAAAATTGAAGGCTTCTTACCCGACCATACCTCATTTGGAGTCGTGTCCTCTAGCATCGACGAAGGAGACATATTCAACATATGTTTTGCAATGTCGACTGCCTTCGTCCAGAATTCTTGTGCGAGCCTAGCACCACTAAGCATGCTCCTTGCCTTGTCCATCAACGTTCTATTCATTCTCTCAACAACTCCATTTTGTTGTGAGGTATACGGTGTGGTAGTTGGGTGTGTTATGCCACACTTCTTGTAGAAATGATCAAATTATTTTCCATAGAATTCACCACTGTTGTCAGTTCTCAACACCTTAATATTATTATATGTCAAGTTTTCTACAAAAGATTTAAACTCTTTGAATTTATCGAAATATATCCATGTCTTCCTCAGGAAATATATCCATGTCTTCTTGGAAAAATCATCTATGAAGGAGACATAATACATGGATCTAGCAAATGAAGGCACTGTATTAGGGCCAAACACATCGCTATGAACCATCTCTAAAATCCCATTTTCCCTTGTCGCTCCAGATGGGAACCTCACCTGACTTTGTTTTCCATATAAACAATGTTCATAAAAGTTGACTGCTAAATTACATTTAGGAAATTCTTCGACCATACCTTTGTTTTGCATAGCTCGAAGTCCTTTTTATCCAATGTGTCCCATCCTTTCATGCCATAGCATGGCCAGGTCGAATTTATGATGAATTTTCTAGTCGTTTTGAATCGATTCAGCCCGAGTCGAGTCGACTTCAAGAACAACAATGTTGTTGCATCCAATCGAGTTGACACTCCCTAGCAACTTGTATATGGTTCCAATCCAAACTCCTTTCATTAATACTATCACACCTTTGAACATATTGCATGAATCCTTTTGAAATAGTGTGTGCACGCCAACATCATTGATCTTACTGATAGATATAAGGTTTCTTGCCAAACCTGGAATGTGTAACACATCTGGAAGGGTTCTACTCCTCCCATCCTACAGTATCAATCGAACTCTTCCTCGTTCGACAATTTTGGTTATCGAGTCATCCCTCAAGAACACTTCTCCTCCTTCATATCATTCATATTTGCATAACCATTCTCTATGTGGTGTCATATGATAGGATTCTCCTGAGTCAATCAACCAAACATCTTGATCCGAATGTGTATTGGTCGATACCAGGTACACATCACCTTCCTTATCTGGAGTCGTCTTTCTCTCAGTTGACTGCGTCTCGTCGGATCCTGTACTGACTTCCATTACCTTTGACTTGTAGTCCCTTTTGTAATGCCCAACGTTACCACATTTCCATCATATTCTTTTCGATTGAACTAGGGATTTAGATCTACCCTTCAACTTAGACTTTATACCGAAGAATTTGCCTTTATCTCTGTCAACTGATCGACCTCTCACCACTAAAGCATCTTTGGTCGATCCTTCCATGTTCTTTCTTCTCATTTCTTCCGATGGTAGAGATGCAAACACATCTTCTAGCATTAATGTGGTTGTATTACTCCCTATAGCCACAACTAAGCTATCCCAAGATTCTGGCAAAGAACATAATATGATAATACATTTCTCCTCCTCAGTGATTTTAATATCCACATAAGATATTTGGATTATAATTGTATTAAACGCATTTAAATGCTCAATCACCGAACTGCCATCACTCATTATCATAAGATACAATTTCTTTCTGAGAAACAACTTATTTACCAGGGATTTCGACTGGTACAAGATTCCCAACTTGTCCCATAGTTTCTTGGTCGAATATTCACCTAAGACATTCAACAGTACCGAATCTGCAAGACAAAGTTGAATCATACTCATTGCTCTTCTCTCAAGTTTCTCCCATTCTTCCATCGACATACCTATCGGCATGGTACCTGGACAGACTATTGTCCATTGTTCTTGATCAACATGGAGATCTTCAATTTTAAGCTTCCAAAGCTCAAAATTCTGGCCATTGAATTTTTCGATCTCTATTCTCAAGCTACACACCATTCTTTAACGCAATCTTTAGCACAATATTTAAATATTTCTAACTTACGAATGTTACTGAGCCTAGAGTTTAGCTCAGATCCAAGGTTGTTAAGCCAAGCTCTAACACTACATGTTAGGAAATGAGACACACTTCCACGTTAAATATAGAAAAAGAGAGGAAGAAAGATTTAATCAAGAAAGTAAATGACACAACAAGCACATAGTACACAGATATTTTACCCTGGAAACCCAAATCGGGAAAACCAACATTTCTTGAGTGTTTTTCTCTCTTATTGTCTTATTCATTCAGAATAAAAGGTTACATGTCTAATCTTGGTCCACACCTAAGACACAATTGACATCATACCTTCTTTCTTTCGCGAGAATAACCCTGTAGCCAACTTGGATTACATCTGCATGACCAACAACCTCTAAATTACAGACTCTTGGCAATTAGCCATTCATCATCTAAATATTCAAGATTTATTGATTATCTTTTATAGCCTAACAACGTGCCTTCTATATAGGATTTAAAACAGGAAAAAAACTAAATCAAAGGCGCCAAAAAATGGTTACAAATCCAGGCACATCATTGTCTACAAAACCCATGAATCTTGGGATTTTGTTACAGTCAATTACCAAGTCAGATTATCCATCGACTACCAGTCGACCTTCATTCAGTCTTCAGTCGGTTTCCATACACCTGCCCGTCCACCTCTTGTCGGTTGAATTCTTTGACATGTTGTCGATGCCTTTACCATGTCAAACCTCCTCAACCTTCGACTTCGACTTTACCCGGTCGGCTAATCTTGACCTTCAACTTGTTGTCGATCCACCTTGATTTTGTATTTACACAGTCGAACCACCTCAACCTTCAACTTTGACTGTCATTAGATCCACCTCGACTTTCATTGCAAAGAATATAACAACCCAACACTCAGCAAGTAGCTTGCAAATTGGACATATTTTTAATCTTGAAATCCCTCATGCTCTCAAGCATGCACATGGAAGCCACCATCCTCCCTACTGCGGGATCGAACCACTGACCAATTTTCCTTGGTCTGGACACTCTCAACAAACCCCACAATAAGCCCTTATGGTTTGAGAAATTTTGGCTCTCCCATCTGGTTTCCTTTAGAATGTCCAAGCTTGGTGGGATGAGACCCAAACAATTAATGGCTCTTTCATGTATCTCTTCCAACAACGTCTCAAGAACCTTAAGCAGCGCATCAAAATTTGGAACAAGATAGTCTTTGGGAATATTTTTCAGATGCAATGACTCCTTGAATCCCAAATGGAGTCGATTTAACAACATATAATTTCCAATGGAAAATCACCTGAACTAGCATAGAAATAAAAAGCCTTGGCTGATCAGATTTTGGAACGACAAAAACAAGCGAAAATCTTGTGGTGGCAAAAATCGCGAGTCCAATGGCTAAATGAAGGAGAGTGGAATTCAAAGTTTTTCAACCACTCCATGATCTAGCGGTGCCACTCCAATCACATCACCCATCTCATCTGTTGTCAAGGTAACAAACTTACTTCTCATTATGATATTGAGCAACAATTAACCTCTTTTTTTCAGTAACTTCTCAAGGAACCTCAATAAGATCACACAAAGGCTATTCATTCCATAGCCAAACATATTCCCCTCCTGATCTTTGAGGAGCAAAGTGCTAGTCTCATGCGACCCATCTACCTAGAGGAAATAGAGGTAACTAATATCAATCTCGTTGTTGGAAAAGCGCCTGATCTAGATGGCTTCACCTCAGACTTCTTTCACTACTCTTGGTCGATCATTAAATATGATGCTTGGGCTCTCGTTCAGGAATCTCAAACGATTTTGGGGGTTCTTACAGCGTTGAATGGCACTTTCCTAACCCTGATCCCCAAAGAAGAGAAAGTGGCAAACCTTAACAAATTCTGCCCTATATCCCTCTGCAATGCCATTTACAAAATCATCTCCAAAGTCATTGACGTACGTCTCAAGCCTCTTTTTCTCACCCTCATCGCTCTAGAATAGTCTGACTATGTGGAAGGCTGCCAAATTCTGGAGAACATTATCTTAGCCCATGAAGTTTTTCATTCATTAAAAACTACCAAAACCCCGGGCATGTTAATCAAGTTGGACATGTCAAAGACTTTTGATAAGCTCAGTTGGAAATATATCTACAAAATCTTGAAGGCATTCAAATTTCACCATGACTGGGTCTAATGGCTTACATTTCCTCCTCCCTTTTCTCTCTCCTGATCAATGACCCTCCTTCCCCTCCCTTTCGACGCTCTCATGGCATTCATCAAGGAGACTCCCTGTCTCCATTTCTCTTCATCCTCATGGTTGAAGGATTGGGTTGTAACCTCAAAGCTGCCACTGTTGATCATAAGGTCCAGGGTCTATCTATCCATAACTCTGTGGATCCCCTTACCCACAACCATTTTGTTGATGACATTGTGCTCATGAGAATCCCTTTTGCCCAAGAATCTCGAGCCTTCAAAAATTTTCTATATGAATTCATGAAAGCTTCTGGCACTTATATTAACCAACTAAAGTCTCATAATTTCTTCTTCAATACCCCCCTTTCTGTTCAATTTCACATTTCTTGCATCCTGGGTTTTTCTAGGAGTTCCCTTCCTATCAAATATCTTGGTGTCCCCATGTTTACCTCGAGGGTTCGTAATAGTTCTTGGGAATATCTCCTTACTAGACTAAGTAATAAGTTATTTAGTTGGACCTTTCGCTCTCTCAACATTGCGAGTCAGCTGGTCCTTCTCAAATATTTTCTTCAAGCTATTCCACTCTATCTTTTCTCAGCCTTGGTTGCCCCCAAAATAATTCTCAGAGCAGTCAGTGTCTTCAGAAGAATTTCCTATGGCAAGGAGTCCATACTTCAAAAAAATGGGCCCTTGTGGCCTGGAACACCTTATGCATACCTAAGATAAAAGGTAGTCTTGGCGTCTTGAAATACTCACTAAAACGTTGGGTGCCAAATTATGGTGGAGATGGATCGAACAAAAAGGGGAACTATGGAGCAATCTATCAAAACAAAAAAATGTAGATCAGTTCAGTTCCACTGAACTCATCCAAATGATTAATCCTACCTTTGGATCTATTATCTAGAACTTGGCTTTGCAAAATGGATGGCTCATCCAACAAATCAACTTTTGGGAAATTTGCAATGGGCATTCAACCCTCTTCTAGGAAGACTCTTGGAAACAACTTCTAGCCATTCAATTTGATCAATGACTCCTTCCACTAAAGCACTCTCTCCAGGATACTCAAGGCCCTCTCATTAAAGATTATTGGTCACCTGCTCCTAAAAATTTGGATTGGAATACCTGGTATATTACTTCAGATAACCTACCCCTTTAAAATCATTCCCTTCTTATGTCCTTGATACAACTCTTGCATCTCCAAAAAATCAAAGTTCCCCCCCATCCAGATAGACTCAGATGGGGCTATCGTCCAACATGCATCCTCTCCTTAAAGGAGGCTTACCACTTAGTAGTTCATCACTTGAAACTCCTAATAGAAGACATATGGAAGGAAAACCTTTGGCCAAAAGTGACCACCTTCCTCTGGTAGGTTGCACACAAGAAAATTCTTACATGGGATCATCTTTACAAAAAGGGATTCCAGGGGCCTAGAATTTGTATGTTATGCCATCACAATGATGAATCCATGGATCATCTCCTGAAATCTTATTCTTTCAACAACACCCTCTACGACCAAGGATCCATTTCTTTCCAAAAATTTGATCGAAATATGGACTCCATCAAAGCCACCATTTCATCTTGGTGGCACTCTTGCTTGAAAAGTTCAGTTCTTAACCGAATCTAGAAGCTTTTCCCTAGATTCCTAGTTTGGGAGATATGGAAGGAGTGCAATAGATGAATCTTCAAGGATATAGCCCAATATTAGAATATTTTATGGAACAAGATCAAACAAAAATGGAGGAGACTATCTCAAAAGCAAATTGGGATCTTGAAGATCTCCAATGTCCACCTCAAAAGAAGGCTCTTCTCTTTGCTTGGCTTCCCTCTTCCCCCTCACCCTCCATATCCTACTTGGTTCTCCCTCCCTTTCCTTCCATACCCTCATCCTGGTCTCCCCCCCCCTCCCAGGTTTGTTCAACCTAACTTTGATGGGGCCTCCAAAGACAATCCCAGACCCACTAATTACGGAGGAATCTTCAGAGACAGTTTTGGCACTATTCTTTGAATTTATTATGGCCACCTTAGGGTCAATTCCAACAATACTGCAGAACTATGGGCCCTTACCCAAGGGATTCAAATTTCCAATAGGATTTATTTCTCAAAAATTGTGGTGGAAGGTGACTCCAAGCTAATCATTCATATTCTCACTAAACTTCAATGGGGCTCCCCTCCCTCTAAACTCTACAGTAACTAGCGTTTAGAATGTCTAATTGACATCCTGGCCTCTATCCTTCCTGGAATCTCTGGCCTTGTCCCCTCCCATGTAAAAAGATTTGCCAACAAAGTGGTGGACCTCTTGGCCAACACCATCTACAATGGCCCCTTTGTGGCTGTGGATTCTGCCTAGGAAGAGTTCCCATATTCAACTCTCAAGCATAATTTCCTTGCCTGATCTCAAACTGATCTCCCCTCCTCGAATGGGGTGTTTTCTTGTCATAATGTAAATGTGGCTGGTGTGACTAACTTAATGCTCATCCCAATATCCTCGGGATCCTCAACAACTTCACATGTCATTCCACGCATTCACTCACCTATCAATCGTGTTGGAGATATTATACACTCACCTAGAATTATTTTCCTAAGTGTTATAAGCAAAATCTGTCCGTAGGGACAAATCCAACCTATCTGGCTGTGAAGCCAGTTACAGCCTCTTTGATATCTCGGCATGAGGCAGAGACTACCCGCACGTCAGATGGTCCTTCGCCTGAGGTGGTAAAGAAAGGGAAAAAGAAAGGTGAAAGACTTGCAAGAAGTCGTTCTCAGGACCACCCACCCTGGGTGTTATCCTTCCTTAGTTTCCTCGATGGCCAAAATGGCCCCGGGGGTGAAAATTATGGACAATGGGATGAAAATGAGCTCATTGATTTTTAGGACAACAAACTAAATAAAGTGGACAACGAGTTGTTCACTTGCTTAAAGCGTTGGAAACTGCCCCAGAATGGGTCCCCGGGATAAACCAGTGTCCTGGGTAATTAACCAATGAATGTCTTGAGTAAAAGGGTGTGAAACAAGGGTGAAAAGGGGGAGTGGACGTGGAGGTGAGTTGCGCACGGGCGAGAGGAGGAATGTAGGAGCAGCGTGGAAGGAATGTGGGAGAGGAGGCCGAGAGGGGAGGCTGTGTGGAAGGGAAAGAGAGGGTCGAGAGGTGCAACAATGGAGGAGTGAAGGATGTGTGGCCAACAGGCTGGGTGCAGAGGTGGAAAGGGGAGGAGGAGCGCACGCAGAGGGGGTGGTGGCGGTGCCCAGGTGGTGGATGGGTGGCCAGCCACCCTCAAAAATTAAAATTCAAAACATTGAGCAAAGTGGGTTTTGGGAAATAAAACTGGACAAGAGGTTTTGGGTTCAAACCCCCTGCCCTCCACTTGGATTTATGGGCAGTTTTTTTTTAGCTTTCTGGGCAAAGGAAAAAGGGGAGGACTGGGGTTCAAAGCCTAGGGATTCCCAGTGACATGCCTAGGCCTGCAATTTTTAGCAAATAACTCCATAACTAAAAAAATCTAAAGGAGCCATGGAGGCTTGGGCCTGGTGCCCAAGAGGGGTTCGAATCCCCTCTCCTTTGCATCTTTCAACACACATACAACTTCCATGAACTCAACAACTAACAAGCAAGCTGAACTAGCAGGCAACATCACACTTGAAACAGGCAAACAAACACCAATTTGAGGAAAAAAATGGAATTTCTCCATGTAGGATCTCAACACAACCAACAAATTTTTCCCTGGTTCCTTTTGGAAATGAGATTGATGGGTTACCTGGCTAATTGCTTGGAGATGGCAGCATTGAAGCTGACTTCCCACTGCTAAGTTGTAGCTATTGTCAAAAACCCTCCCCTACTGCCATGAATTTCTGTTGCAGAGCTCTCCCCCTTTGGCCAAACTGTCAAATGGATTGGGAGAGGGGAGAAGGGTGAGTTTTGATTTTTTCAATTAAAAAAAAAAAAAAAAACCAATTTCCCACAATTTTGCATGAGGCTATGTGCCCCCTCCCACATTTTCCAATTTTCTGAATATATTTTAAAAAATATTTAATTAATTTTTTAATATTTTTTGGAAAAAGTGCAAGTCAAAGTTTGACTTTGACTTTGACTTTGACCCTGCTGCAGCTGACTTAGCCCAAAAATGTTGCCTGGTGAAACGAAGTCGGAATCAGACGCAAGTCATATCATTGAAAAGGTCTCGACGAGTCCATCGAGAATATGTCATCACCAGCTTGAGATAATTCCACCTCACTCCTCAAATTCGGCTCAGAACAGTGGCCACTTAAAATTCCTGACTTGCTGGTGGGCCCACATGACACCCAACTTTGTGAAAGGTGCCAAATCGCCATATGATATCCAATCGAGGCAAATGAGGTACCGTCGGAAAGGTATAGATGAGTACTTCGATGAGGTGACAATATATTTTTGTGTTGGGGTCATTTATGATTGTCTTAGCTATTATGAAACCCTACCATGCGAGATGGTGGACCCCTTTTTGCCTAAATCATTGACCAACTTGTGACAGCTCTAACCGGGCCATTCGGGGTCGGAATGAGGCAAATGAGATGTTTTTGGAAAGGTGTCTGAGTCTATTACAATGTGGAATCACTGAATATCTCATTTATAACTCTTTACCCACCAATTTTAAATCATGAAGCACTGCAACCAATTTGGTGTCCATAAGTGGTCATGAGCTTGCGAAAGCTCATTCTTACCAACCGGGGGTCGAAACCAAGCACATGATATACCATTGGAAAGGTCTCACACTGCCCTACACAATGTCTAGGTTTGATTTCCCTTTTGAGACTATAATTTGAACAGAATCAGACCAGGAAGTCACAACTATTGGTTTTGGCCGTTCGGGTGATGTTGACTTTGTGTCTCTCGTATGGGGTCATACAAACTCGGAATCAAGCTCGTGATAGCCCATGAAAAGCTTGTCCTGATTCCTACCATATGGAAGTGTTGTATTCCCTGAATCGAACAACCTTGATATGAGGAAGAAATGTCATGGGAAGGCCCACAACTCCCTGAAGGCAACCAACTGATACTCTTTCAAGGGTAGAGGCCATAGTAACTATGACCCCTGCCACTGTCTTTGACTGGAACCATAGCATCAAGGGGAGTTTGTGGAGAAGTAATTGTGTAAAAAACCATGTTGAGCCCAGAGCAGATTTTTGGGTCAACACTAAGTTTGATAGTCCAATGTTGAGAATGATTCCTTAGATGAGAACATTCTCTCTAGAGAATATTCCCCTACAAAATAGGGCGTTCCCCTTTAGTTCAAATTCAATTACACTCAATTAGACTAGTGTAAGTCACTCATACATGGCAACCTCGGTTTTATCACCAACATTTGCATGTGTCTCTCTCACTTCCACACATGTGTCTCAATTAACTAATGATTGCATGGATCAATTAACTAGGAATATGGGGCAGTTCACTCCAGTCTCTGTCAGTGGGTGTCTATATCTCTCTATATCACTACTACGGTGCATTAGTTACTCATGTAACCTATATCTATTGTAAATTATTCACTCTTTGAGTGTGGAATACAATTAATACAATTATTGATTCTCTCTCTCTCGTTTCCGTCTTTTCTCATTTCTTCTGAAAATTGTGTATATCCTTTGCTATATAGATCTTATATGTGCAAGTTCATCCAAATTTACATGGTATCAGAGACCACAAGATGTTAGGACAAAGGCACACTAGCATTTTTTATTTGCACGTACTGAAGATTGAAGAACGTAGAAAAAATGGATTATTCGCTGGCAATACTTCTCACGCCTCATAACTACTTGGAGTGGAAGCCAAAAATTCAGTTTCAACTCAGATGAATAGGATTGTACCAAATAATTATGGCAATGGAAGTAGAGCCCAGTTCCATCGATGAGAAAAATGACTTTCTCAATAGACAAGAGATGGCGATATGATGTATCTGCTTGTCTATTTCTTTTGAAATTCTCCACCAAGTATATGATGAATCACAAGACTCAACTCCGAATGAACTATGGACCAGATTGGAGGTTCTGTTTGGGAATAAATAAGATTGTGAAAATTTCGTGCATGAGATTCAAAAGATAGATCCAGAAGAGAAACCATCAGAAGATCAAGCCTCTTATTCTGAAGAGTCTTCTACATAAGTATCTGCACAAATTTGTATTTCATTAATTGTAGATGATGTCTACTCCATTTCAGTTTTGTTTTCTAAATTTCATGTGGAAGATATATTGCATGCATCTCAAGGGTCACATGCAGACACTTTTCCATGCATCATGCATGCATCTCAGGAGCACCATGCATGCATATTAGGAGACAAAAAGGGGTCCGCACACATCAGATTCAATTCTTATATTTTATGAGAAGAATTTGCAGAAACAAATTGGATATTTGAATTCCTCTCGGAAAAATGCCCAATTTCATTTTTTTTTTTATCCAAAACGGAGTCTGGGAAGTGAAGTTATGAGCATTTTAAAATCAATAAAATTTTAGCGTTTTTCCGGAAACGGCCGCATAATTATCAAAGTTTCATCCAAACTTCATTTGGATCTTCTTCATTACAAAAAGAGAATGTGGATATGTGTGGACATCTCACTGGTGCATCTACTTCATCAAATCCATGCAAACATCTACATCTTCAACAAAATATTCAACAAGCACAAACTTGCACAATTGCGACGTCTTCGTGGAGTGAAGGACACAATTGCTTAGCAATTACTTTTTGTTCCTTCTCATTTATTTTTCTTATGCATTGTACCTTGAGGGGGGGGTTTCCCACGAGGTTTTCCCTCTTTCCTCGTTTTTTTAGTGTTTCATTCTTAAACGCATTGTACAATGGGTACCTAACATGGCCTTGATTGTCGGGACCCATTCATCATTTACATCCTATTAGTGTTCAAGGGGGGTGTTGGAGATATTACACACTCACCTAGAATTGTTTTCCTAAGTTTGATAGTCCAATGTTGAGAACGATTCCTTAGATGAGAATATTATCTCTAGATAATATTCCCCTACAAAATAGGGCGTTCCTCTTCAGTTCAGAGTCAGTTACACTAAGTTAGACTAGTGGAAGTCACTCATACATGGAAACCTTGGTTTTATCACCTACAGTTGCATGTATCTCTCTCACTTCCACACATGTGTCTTAGTTAACTGATGATTGCATGGATTAGTTAACTAGGACTAGGTGGCAGTTCACTCTAGTGTCTGTCAGTGAGTGTCTAGATCTCTCTAGATCACTACTATGGTGCATTAGTTACTCATGTAACCTATATTTATTGTAAATTATTCACTCTTTGAGTGTGGAATATAGTTAGTACAATTCTTGATTCTCTCTCGCTCTCTCTCGTTTCCGTCTTTTCTCATTTCTTATGCAAACTGTGTATGTCCTTTGCTAGCTAGATCTTATCTGTGTAGGTTTATCCACATTTACAAATTGACCCTATACGAAGTAGTAGGAAACCGTCTCTTCGAGAGCTCACTGGACTAATAGTTTTGATGGAAAGGAATGTAGGGAGGCTAATATTTGTATACAATGCAACTCACATGATGGGGATGATGACGTGCGTGTACTCACACAAGGAAATGACACTGAAAATGATCATGGTAGTGAGTGACCAGATGTTGAGGACACGTCTTTGCATGGGCCTTTGAATTTGGTTGAAATCTTCCATGATGTTATCAATTATGGTAAGTCGTAGGAATGAAATTAAGGTACGCCTACTAGATAATGACCTCTCAACTTCAAAATTGTTAAATTGTTGCATCCTGATTCCAAACACTGCTTGGCTTGCGTATGTTTGGAACAATTATAACTTCTCTGGTTGTCTGTTAGATTTCATGGTGGCTTTAATTTTCTCATCTATGGTGCCCCGAGGACGTAGGCCTCACACCTCTAATGTTGGGTCATCTAGAGAGGCTAGGGTAGCGATGAATGTAGTGGATTATTATGAGCATTTTGTGTCGGTAGAGGACAAGGCTGCAATTCCTACATTGGAGGCTGAAGTTCGTCTGGTAAGAGAATTTAAGGAGGATGAAGAAGTGGAGCAATAATTCAGAGGGTTGATTCATGATCTGGGTTGCACTAGAGCTAGGAATTCAAAATTCTATCATACTCTGGAGTTGTATTGGCACACGAAAATGATGGTATCCCTAGGCATGCTACCGAAAGATGAGGATTTCTCCAACTTAAGAGCCACATGGAAATGATGGAAACTCAAAGCACCTATCTGTTAGAGATGGTGACATGGCTCACACCTAGGCATGGGGACGTCTTCCATCCTCCCACTGGAGGCTTGGCCAATGGAGAATATTCTATTGTCGTTGAACGCACAATGGGTCTCGATCCCCATGTTCTGTAGAAACATGCTTTATTTGGTGTTTTTTTTTTGTTATATCTAGATTTATTTAGTTTTAGAACAAACAAAAGTCAATGCAAACTCTTGGAAACTTAGTACGAGCTAATGTTTAGACATATATGGCTCCATCCAACCTGGTTTCCCCATTGGGGTAAGCATGTTTTTTTGTTTTTTTCATCCTGAGAAACTGTCATCGTCTCTCTAGGCAGTGAACTGGTTCCAACACTAATATAAATTTTGTATATATTAATATGGTTTCCTCTTAATTACAAAAAAAGTGATAATTTTATATCCAACAAATACAAAATAATATATTATAGTTTTATGATCATTGTCATTGTATTCCACATTAATATAATTACTATTTTTTTTTAAATAATTTTCAAGTGGTTGTTTAAAAAAAATGGGGTTAAGATGGAATTATGCGAGTTTATTTTTTATATTGGTAGACTACACACTCAACAAAAAAACAACCACTCTTCATGCACTCAAGAATAATTTGATTTTAGCTTGAAATTGACTGAAGCAATATGTCAATCAACATCACTTTGAGTGTTCTTTTGAAGAAGGGGATTATGTGTTCCTTCATCTCTAGCCTAATAACCAATCTTCTCTCAATGACAAGGGCTCTAGAAGCTAGGGCCAAAATTTTATGGACCATATCAAATACTCCAGTGAATTGGATTGATTTCCTATTGATTCACTCTTCCATCCCACTCTAAGATTCACCTGGTCTTTCATGTGTCGTGTTTAAAGAAGGGCGTGTGGCTAAATTGTCAAGTCTAGGCCAATGTTCTAGAACTTGATGAAGATAGCTCCATTTGGTTATAATAGGAGGAAATACCGGCCATAAGAGAATGCCACTTGTGTCATTGCACAAAATGAGAGGTCCTAATCCAATGGAAGGATACACAATCAAATGATGCCACCTGAGAACTAGTAGTGATTTCATGGTAGTTTCCACACCATTAGCCTTGAGGAAAACATTTCTCTTGAAGGGGGGGACACATTAGGGCCCTACCATAACCTCCCTACTTTAGGTTACTTAGGAGTTAATAATTAATGTAGGAGGCCATGTTATTTGAATAAGGTCGGTTATGTAGTCAATTGGTAGTTACTCAATGTAAAACGGTCCTATTTACTAAATAAGGCTTGGTACTCATTAATGATGGGACCATAAGTAGTTAGGGTTTTGCTAGAGAGAAATTGTTTATATAGCTAGTAGGCTATGAAATGTTTTGTCAAATGTTGTTATTATATTGGAGCTTTACTTAAAAGAGGTTTCCCTACTCAAAGAGGCCCATGAACATTACCTTATTTTCTAGATTATTAATACAAGGGTTATATTTAGCATGTTCTACATCATTGTCTCTTTTATTCACTTTTCTACAGTTTATATTTCTTGAATAATTGCTCAATAATCATTGTTTTTGTTGATTAAGTACATTACACGTTTTCAAAATATGTGTCCCAAGATAACCATAAGGAGGAAGGGATGGAAAGGAAACCATTTTCTAGGGCAGAAGGATCACTTGTGTATGCTATGATGTGCACTAGTCCACCAGACATTGCATAAGTAGTGGGAGTGGTAAGTAGGTTCCTAGCTAATCCTAGGAGACACCATTGGATTAATGTAAAGAGAACAATGGGATACATATATGGCACCATCGATTTTGGGCTATGGTAGGAGGATAGAAATGTGTTCAAATAAAAGATTCAAAATGGACATGTGGATGCATATTTGCAAGAGATGTAGATGACAAAAAATATACTAATGCCTTTGTTTTTACCTTGTTTGAAGGAGCAAAAGTTGGATGAGTGAAAGGAAACTTGTTGTTTTCTTATATAGTATTGAGGAAGATTATAGTGGAAAAATGTTAACCTCAATTGGCAGGAACACCATCCCACTTCCCCTACTGCTAGTAATGATGGCTGTGAACCCCTCCTATCTAACTCTCCTCTTCACAATATTCTTGGTTGGGGCGAAATGTTGAGAGTTGACATTCCAAATGTTGCAATCCATAGACCTAAATATGGTGTTATCCCTCCTCCTCTTGTTGATATTGCCCCTACACCTTCTCATACTAATGATGCTACTCAAATAAGTTTGCCTCATAGGATGCGATTCACTCAACTACTTTTAATGAAGTCCCAAAATTTTGTCACAATTGATTTACCCTTGCCTCGCCAAGACCACTCTCATGGTCTTGTTGTAAAACCAATTCATATTATCATTCAAAATCCTGACACTTATCTAGTTTGGAGCCAAAATGAAGATGCAACATATTCTCGTCCTCGATCTCACATAATCCAACCCTTCTAGAGAAAAATGAGAATTGAAATTTCATTTGAGGACATGTATCCTAAAGTCTCCACTCAACCTCAAGAAATGCAAAGGGGCAATGCCCCAAGTAACAAACCTTCCTCCTCTTCTCATACACGATCGGTTTCTCCTCCTTCATATGCTTAGGTGGGACTTTTAATTTCATATTTGCTATGGAGTGGGACTTTTGGATAATTTTAATTATGCTTTTTGGACACATTGTAATTGGGATTATGATTTTTGTAGTGGTAATTATGGAGGAGGTCGGTTTTCAATAAGTTTTGGACAAACATCGTAAATTTTTCATGCCATTATCTTTTACATAAACATATTTATATCAAGTTTTGATTTAATGAATATATGATGAGTATAGATCTACAAACAAAATTTCCAAATGGCCTTTTTTTCAATTACTTTATATGGAAACAATACGTTATTGATGTATTTTCAATTATGATTGAAGTTATGATGTTCATTTGATTTTGTTATATTCTTTTATTTCTTTTGAAAAGAAATATGATTAGTGGAAAGGTACAAATAAGGAGAGAAAGGGTGGAAATAAGGAGAATAATTATTTATTGAGAGTTATAAGGTGGTGCAAAAGGTTAGAGAAGTCATGACCCATTGTATTTTCACGTGAATATCAAGTAGCATGGTGGGCCCTTATGTTTACCTAATTTGTTTGACCTTGGAGATATAAATTCTATCTTGATGAATCCTTTTTACCCCACTCATGTGGGGTAAAAAGTATATTATTTTATCATATTTATGATTTAAATGTACTTCTCATTGTTAATTATTCTCCAAACACTTTAAAAGGTGAAGATATGGAGAGACAAAGGAAAGAGAGGACATGTATGCGAAGCTCCGTCTAATTTATATGTGAAATATGAATTTGTCATTCATTTACATTACATTCAAAATGATCTAACAATACCAATGGGGGTATAATAAATTTTCATTTTTAATTGATTATCATTTGATTAATTATGCTTATATTAATCAATTAATATTTTTTTATTATATGATGGTTGGCATTTTTAATCTCTCTTTTTTAAAATTAGGATTTTCTTCTTTTTTCGAATTTCTTACATCTTCTTTGTATGGTCTCAAAAACATCGAGTCGAGGATGAGTAGATTAATTCTATTCTTGTAAGAAGGATTGAAATGCTTTTATTAGTATTTGATAGATTTAATCATAATGAACCATTACTTATCGAGATTTTGTCATATGTTAATTTTCCTCTCACTTTCCTTCATCTTTACTTCATAGAACCATAAAATACAATATTTTGAAAATTAAATTAAAATATGAATTACGCATACTTTTCTTTATGCTTTCTTATATGCATTTGTTAATTTTTGCAAGTTTTGATTTCATTTTGCAATGTAAACTAAAAATATAAAGGTAGATAATATAAAATCATAAAAAAAACTAAATAATGTAAAATATAAACCGAAGATAATATTTTGATTAAGAAATATAATCATCCTTTTCTAAGTCTAACCCATGCGAGTATTATTCTTAAGGAAAGCACACAATTCAAGATGTCTTAGGAGCTAAAACATCTCGATGGTAATCCAATTGTGCCTCCCAATTAGCCTCGTGGAATTGTTTAGATGTTGTTGACTTGAAAACCCGTTTGACCATCAACACAAAGCTGCCTCAAGGGATTCAATCCGAATTAGAAGTTGAACTAGCATAGTGATATAAAAAGGAACCAATTGAAATTTTGATCTATTAGCTATTGAGATAATAATGTAGACTTTACTTCAATCAATGTCAATGGGGGGTTGGAACTCAATCATTTAAAATATCGAAAAAATTGTAGCATTGCAACCTTGATAAAATGAAGAAAATGAAAGAAATATAAAACAAAGAGAGGATGATATTCAACTATAGTAGTTGATACATTCAACATTTTAACATGTAATCAGAAAACAATAGCTCATACATATCTTGTTTTTTCATAAGAGAAATGGGAATATTTTTTGCTAACTTGCCACAAAACAATTAGAGAAATTTTCACATGTTCATCCATTGCCCGTGGGTGAAAAAAGGAGAATTTGTTGTATAGCTACTTGCAAGTTCAAACCCTTATGGAACTATAACAATGTTTCTATGAAAAACAAAAAGTTTTCATTGTGTTGCTTTAATTATAGGAATAAAATCTATGCATAATGTTACAGAGTCTTGAACTCAATAACAATGTCGTCCACTGACATTGTGAATGAACCTTGCACATGAAATTGTCGAAGTTTTGAAAAATCCAAAGAGACATCCTTTTCATATTGCTAATAAGAGATTATTGTCAACTTTGAAAATTGTTGTTGCAATATTGGCTTCTGCAATGTGGAAGTGGTTTTTGTGTTTTATTTCTCTACTGTGCATTCCAAGCTATGATTCTAAAGTATTGTTTGTTTCAGTATAGTGATATAGGTTAACTAATAGAAGAAAATATGTTAGGACTAGATGCTTGCAACAACTGCAAAATGGTTCAAAGGGGTTGGATTTTGTTGTACCTTCAATCTACATAAAGAAACAATTTTTGCTAGTGAAAAGTGTGTTGGA
>WSFP011452270.1:0-19620 GCA_009831015.1 Picea engelmannii
GATGCTAGCTCTGTGTTCCAAGTCCGCAATGTGTCCACGGAGCCCGAATACCAAGTCCAGGAGTGCGTCGCTGGAGAAAGGGCCAAGTGTTTCGGCATCCGTGCCACTTGGAGGAGCAGTTGTCCGATCCACCCCATCGCCTTGGCCAGTCTCAAGCTCCCCCTGAGCCTTTGCCTGCTCTGCCTTCTCCATCTTCTCTGCATCAGTGTCTTGCATGTCACCCTCCCACGGGATTTCTTCCACCACGCAGCCAGGAGGGTCGAATTTTTCTTCCATTGTCGGCGAGCTCTGGTCGTCCCGCGTGCTGAACGTCTCCAAAGATTTTGGCATCACTTCACTCAGCCAATCCCCCATTGACGGGTCCTCTTCCACCACACAGCCGGGGAACAAATCCGCTTGCTCGGTTACCCTTTCAATCCTGCTGCAACCAGCGTCTTGCTCTGCAATGGTGTTGAGCATTGCCCTCCTCTCGACCCGCACCTTCTTCTTGAGGAAGGAAGAGGCCAGAGCCAAGGCTCGCTCAAGCTCCTCCTCCCTGCGTCACTGCGCTTTGAGCGCCTCCCAGGCGGAACCCCTTCGAGGTTTCCCTCGTCTCCTCACCATGATAATCAAGCAAATGCCAATCAAACGCTGGGCTGGGATAGGAGGAAGCCAACCCGAGCGCAACTGCAAGTGCAGAGTGCAGACAAGCCGGCCCTGTTCTAACCCACAAAGAAGAAATTCTGTCGATGCCGCACTAGGAGCTTTCCTCTGCAGGTCGGGCACAAAATGAAAACCACGAGAAAACTTGTGAATCCTCCGTCCATCCATATCAACAACGAATTCATGAGCGAGTGGAGAGTTAATTGTCACGCGAGGGAGGAGTACCTCCATCACCTTCCCTCTGCTGTGGCTTACCATCAACGTAAATGAGAAGAGGAGGGTGGCGACCATCAGCTGTAAATACATCGCTAGTGCGAGTCCAAGTGTCATTCCGTTCTCCCGCGTGTCACCCCATCCGGGGCAGGGAAGTCCCTACCAACAAGCTCTTTGCATTGCATAGAGAGTTTCGTTTCTTCTGAGACGCTGGCCTGCCAGTAGATAGGATTCTCCTTTGAGTCAATTCCTGCATTTTCCAGGTGATCAACCAACTTATTGGCTTCTCGTTTCACATGAAATGGGATAAGTGTCAAGCTGGGGTGGATGAAGCCCTCAAAATCCTCCAGGAGTCCTGCGAGTCTCCAACTGGGGGATATTCGCCCTGGAGATTGTCCATGAAGGATTTTCAGTATGATTTTTATTATTACCTATGAGTCCCCTTCAATGATTAGCCGGAGGCATAGGTGCTGGGTCGCTATTTGGAGACCTCTTAATAGACTGGTTAACTCCGCCACATTGTTCGTGTTTTCACCCAGGAAACCAGCAGTCATGTGAGTAATCTTGCCCATGTTGTCTCTGAGTACTGCTCCGAAACTAGCTGGTCCAGGGTTGCCCCTGGAGGCCCCATCGAAGTTAAGCTTAAGAAAGCCAAGAGGGGGAGGAGTCCAAACCGTTGGACTGCTGTCATGCCCTCTGAAGGTCTTCCCCTGTGTATTGATCTATAAATGAAGATTCCAACCTTCCAGAATGAGCCTCTCCTCTGGCTTGCACTGAATGTCATCTTGAAGCCAAGAATTGCTAAGAATAGTTTCTCGGATGAAACCTGTTATTTTTTCCCAGGTGCTGGTTGTAGGGGAAGATTTGGAGTTGAAAATTCTTTGATTCCTTTCCTTCCAGATTGCCCAAAGGGAGAAACCCGGGAGCAGCTGCCAAATGCGCTGGAGAATTGGGTTGTGGAAGGGGGAAGTTCCCCAGTTGGCTAGAGTATCCCTGATGCTGCCACGAATTCGCTGTGAACGGCGCATAGCTTGAACTCCCCAGTCCCAAATTTGCTGACTATAATGACAGTTGTTGAGAAGGTGTTCCAGGGTTTCCTCATTTTGTTGGCAGAGGGGGCATCTGGAAGGGCCTGTGAAGCCCCTTTTGATGAGATTATCCCAAGTGAGGATACGATTATGGGCTGTTAACCAGAGAAAGAGGGATATTTTGGGCCAGAGGAAAGGCAGCCAGACTTTACCCCATAATCCTTCAGGGGCTTGAGGAGGGCACGTGAGGAGGTGGTAGGCCTCTTTGACTGAGAAAACTCCTGAGGTAGAGTGGCCCCACCGTAGAATATCCCTGCCATCCTTAACATAGATCTTTCTGAGCTGCATGCATTCCTGCCACGGTAAAAGGTCGAGGTCCTCTACAATCTGTAGATCTGTTTTACTGATCTTCCAAGGCCTCCATTGCTGTCGCCCTTGATTTTGAAGCCAGAAGTCATTCACCGTTTTGAGGCCGTGATGTTGCAGCTTGATCCTAAGAGGGTGAAGACTTTCCATTTCACCAAGAGGAGGTAGCTGTTGCCACGAGTCTTGCCAAAATAGTGCACTCTCACCGTTCCAGATTTCCCAGAATGCATGCTGTTGAATGAGGGATCTATTCCTCCACGCCGTGTTCCAGATATTGGATCCTGGCCTCTGCTCGTTGAATCTAATTAGCTGGTCGTGTTGCACTGCTGGTGCATATTTCTGCTTCCACAACTGCACCCAGACTTCCTGTGGATGTTGCAGCCATCTCCACCACATTTTGGCTCCCATGATCTGATTCATTTTCCCCGGGTCCCGAATGCCCAGCCCTCCAAATTTTTTGGGTCGACATACCTTATCCCATCCGACAAGGGCCCATTTTTTATTGCCCTGGTGTCCCTTCCAGAGAAAGTTGCGTTGGAGACTCCTGATGGCTTTGATGACCGAGATGGGCGCGACCAAAGCCGTGAAAAGGTAAGTAGGTAAGGCTTGCAAAACTGATTTGAGCAAGACTAATCTTGCCGCAATATTCAGAGGTCGGAAAGTCCAGCTATTCAGCCTGTTAGCAATGGATAGTAAAAGGCTGTCCCAGGAGATAGATCTCGCCGCTTCTCCAGTTAAGGGTATGCCTAAGTAGGTGGAGGGGAGAGTGCATTTCTCTATGCCCAGAAGTCTTGAAAGGTGGTCCTGAACCGAGACCGGCGTGTTGAAGAAATAAAGTTTGGACTTTTCAAGGTTTAGCAGCATACCTGATGCATCCGTGAAGTCTGCGAGAATTGAGTTGAGCTTGATTGCCTCTCTGTCCGTAGGGGTGTTCATAAGAAGGGTGTCATCGACAAACTGGCTGTGCGAGGGCGCCGGGTTCAGGTTGTGGAGTGGCAGCCCCTCAAGCGTTCCTTCTAGGACAACTGCTTTTAGATAACGGCCAAGGCCTTCTGCCATAATAACAAAGAGGAAAGGAGATAAAGGATCACCTTGCCTGATTCCCCTGGTAGAGCTGAAAGGTCGCGAGGGTGTGCCATTGACAAGAATAAAGAAAAAAGATGAGGTGGTTAGCTTGAGGATCCAGTCCACCCAGATGTTCGAGAAGCCAAAGGAATCCAGAACCGACCGTAAGTAATGCCAGCTTAACCTGTCAAAAGCTTTTGAAAGGTCAAGTTTAATAAGCATACCTGGAGTTTTGCTGGTTTTTAAGGAGTGGATCACCTCATTAGCTAATATGACACTGTCCATAATTTGTCTCCCTTCAACGTAGCCGGATTGCTCCTTTGAGATGATAAGCGACAGGAGCGGTTTGAGGCGATTGGCAATGGTTTTTGTGATTATCTTGTATATAACATTACACAGGGAGATTGGACGGAACTGCTTCGGATGGGTAGCCCTTTCCTCCTTGGGAATGAGGGTAATGAAGGTGGCGTTTAAGGCCGAGAGAACTTGTCCAGAAGTTCTGGATTCTTCTACTGCCAGCCAGACATCGACCTTGACCATGTCCCAACAGTGATGGAAGAAGTCCGTGGTGAAGCCATCAGGTCCGGGAGCTTTACCTGGGGGCATGTATTTTACTACTAAGTCCACTTCAGCCTGAGTGATAGGCCTCATCAAAGCGCTGTTCTACTCCGAATTGATCAGACATGGTATGTGCCTGGTGACTTTTTGGATGGCCTCCCCCCTGCTTGTGTTTGGCTCTGTTAGGAGATCTTGATAGAAGGTGTTGAGGGCTTCCGCTATTTTGTCATGCTCTTTTATTGGGACCCCTTGCTCGTCCTCCAATTGGGAGATTCGGTTGATGTGTCTTCGGTGCGTCATCGCCCTGTGGAAAAATTTTGTGTTGCGCTCCCCCTCCTTGAGCCATTGGACCCTAGATTTTTGCCTCCACAAGATCTCTTCTTGTTCTCTGCAGGTCTCTAGTTTCATTAGCAGTTGATCCTCTTCCCGCTCCAGGTCCTGCGATCGATTCCCTGCTATGAAAGTACGCTGGAGTTCTTCAAGTTGTCCTTCTATTTCCCGCTTTCTAAGGAGAATGTCTCCAAAAGTGGATTTGTTCCATTGTTTTAGGTACCATTTGAAATTCTTGAGGCGCTGCTGGAGTTTGTACATATGAGTACCATACTCAATTTCTGCTTGGGCCCACCAGGAATGAGCTAATTGATGGAAGTCTGGGTGAGAGAGCCAGAACTTTTCAAAACGGAAAGGCTTGGGCCTAGGTGGAAAACCCGGGTCCATGCAGAAGACAATGGGCCAGTGGTCTGACCCTGCTTTCGGGACAATGTTTGCTTCCAAAGCCTGGTCACTTTCAAGAAGCGCCTCTGTCACTATAAAGCGGTCCAGTATGCAAGCCACGTACTGTTGCCCTATTCTTTTGTTGGACCAGGTAAAGATTCCATTCCGGGTTTCCATGTCAACCAAGTTCAATTGTTCTATTAGGGTTTTGAACATACCACTATCCGGTTCTAATCTTTTTGAGCCTCCTACTTTTTCTTCCAACGTTAAGATCATGTTAAAATCACCTCCGATTATCCAGTGCGGAGTGTGTATGAGGGTTTGAACATATTGAAGAGATCGAATAGATCTTTCCTTGTCTTGCATGGACTGCGGGCCATATACGTTTGTGATAGCGCCATCCTTGGATGAAGCCACCTCCTTGTAAAGAGCTGTTAGAGTATTTCTGGTGGAGAGGGGATGAAGCAGAGTGACCACCTGCGGGTTCCAAAGTATGGCTAGTCCTCCTGCTGCCCCCACTGAGTCTTGGTAAAGAAACTCCCCATTCTTCCAGCTGTTTCGGAGGATGTTCTCCGCCTCCCTACCTGCACATTTGGTTTCCTGCAATAATAAGATATCTGGATTCTCTGTTTTGATACAGTCTCGGAGGATCCGTTGCTTGGATATTCCATTAAGTCCCCTGATATTCCATGATATTATCTTCATCATGCAGACGGCAGGGTGGGGTGGAGATATCCCTCCGAAAGTCTCTGTATCTGTCCAGAGTTGATCATTAAGTGCCCTGCTTCCTTAATGAGTTGCTGGGCTGGTTTGCGGCCACGCCTTTTGTTTTCCTTGGTATATTGTTTTTGCTCTGTGTGCGTGTCTGCCGCTATGCCCAACCTAGCTGTTGATCCCGCGGTTGAGTTGGTGAACACTTTATGCACTTTCCTTAGCTGGTCCATTGGGAGGTGCTGTAGATCCTTCTGATTAAGTGCTTCTTCCAGTTGTTCCAGGTCAATATCTGCCAGATCCGTTTCATCCATTATCATAATAGTGTCTTCTTCCCTGTCAGATTGAGTTGGCTGAGTTGAAACCTTTGGGTGTGTTGCCTGTGGCACTTCCGGGCCTTTGCCTTTTCCTTGCTCTGTTCCTTGGGGATGGTTCTGTGAATTTGTCTCTTTCGAAAGCTGGTTCAGGGCATCAAAAGAGTTCTTGGAGGGGGCCTTAGGGGCCGCGCTCTGGTTCTGTTTTTTTGGAGGGTTCTTCCTCTTGCCTGTAACGTTGGTAAAGCCGTCCTTTTGCTTGGCTTCAGAGGGCTTAGGGGATGGGGTATTCAGGGGGCAGTCCCTGAACAGATGACCGTGCTCATGGCATTTCCGGCAACGAAAGGGTATATGCTCGTAGTCGATTGTTTGATTCCAGACCTCGTCCTGGTATTCTAAAGTGATGGAGCCCGACAAGGCCTTCGAGATGTCCATATATATGCAGATGCGGGCGTATGATGTATACTTTCGTATCTTTGTGGCCTCTGAAGCCTTGACGTATTGACCCACCGTGTTTCCTATGCCCATGAGTATTTCTTCTAGCCAAAATTCCTGGGGAAGGGAGTAGAGCCTGATCCAGACCGGGGCTCTTGTGAAGTCTTCTTGTTCTGGGTTAAATCTATCAGTCCAGAACCTTAGAAAGAGGCCCGCTGAGTTATAAAAGTATGGTCCATTGTCAAATATTCTGTCTTTGTCTTCCAGATTGTATAGTATGATTGTGAAAAAACCCTTGGAGCTGAGCTGAACCTCATAGTCTCCTTTAGGGTTCCACCAGTCTTTAATCCAGCGAGTGAGATCTCTCTCAGTCGGCCAGAGGCCTAATAATTTACCTATTAGTGCGTGTTCCATCATAAACTGGGTGTGTTCCCCCACCCTAGTCGATTTTATTTGGTACAGAGGCGGTTTATCCAGTTGGGGGATGCACTTACCTGGCAGCCAGTTTTTGGAAGCTTGCGCGTGAGATGTGCTGGGGTCCAATTCCATTTCTTTGCTGGAGACTTGTTCCTGGGTAAACAGCTTCTCCCTCATGTGCATCGGTGGTTCGAAGGCCGGCCTTTTAGCGTGGGACTCGACCTTGTCGTTAGCTGCGATGTCGCTGTACGAGGGGGGTTTCCCCCCCTCCCCCGAGCCCATTGAGAGGCTGACAGGAACCGTGCTGAGCTCTAGTCTGCAGATCGATGAAGTTAGCGGTCAGTGCTCTGGCGTCAGAGCAAACATCAGGCAAACACGGGTTTTGGAAATTCGGCGCGCTAGGGTTTGTTTCCTAGTTGCAGACCTCGAAACCATTGTCGCATTCATCCTACATGATTCCTATCTTAAAAGTATTAACTATATCCCAATTTTAAAGATGTAAAGATCTTAAAAAAAAATATTAAATACTATTAAAATAATTCCATCCATAATATTTCATAAAATCCAAGAGACAAGGATATACAAAAATCATATAATTCAATCATATCAATAATTTAGATAGGCCCATAAATGTGGTTCCTAGACCATTTTAAATCTCATATCAATAATTTAGATAGGCCATAATTGTGGTTCCTCAACCATTGTTATTTGAAAAAATTGGTGTGCACTTAATTGAATTGGGATCCTTCTCTCAAGTTTTTTTCAGTAAATGAGGTTCCTCAACCATTTAAATTTGGTTCTTCAACCATTGTTTTTAGTCCTTGCCGAAGGAGTAGAGGGACTATAACGATCGATAATTCGTTGACTTTATATTAGTTTGTCATTTGACTACAAATTTTTGCATATTTTCTAATGTTTGACCTACAGAACTAAAAGCATTATTTTTATATAATAAAAAACCCATATATGTCATGATCTGATTGGATGATAGATTTGAGGTCTTATTGCCAGCTTCGCTAATCCCAATGAATTATATGTTGCCATATCCAAAGTTTTATCATGTACGATATTTTTTTTAGTTGTACTATTCATATTGAAATGTTTAGATATCCAAAGTTTATAGTACTACAAATTTTTGCATAATTTCTATTGTTCGAACTACATAACTAAAAACATTATTTATTTGTTTTATTTGTGCTATTATTATTACTCCTTTGTATTTGTATTAAAATGTTTGCATGCCGAAGGTTTATACCATTGACACTTTTTTACATGTTTAAATGTTTGTATTTGTATTAAATAGGCATGACAGCTTAAATGTTTACATGGGGCGAGGTCCTCAAACATGCCTGACAAATTAAATGTTTGCATACCACGAGGCCCTTAAACATCCTGACAACCTTAAATGTTTATCTAAATAGGCTTCTCGGAGTACATTTTTCCTCGAAATTTTCCATACAATGTTGTAGTGAATTTGGACAATATTGTTGTCCACCGCCAATTGAATAGGCATTGTATGCTTCATACTTCTTCTAGGATTAGAGTGCAATTTCGTCATCGTTGAAGCTACATACATTGTTTACTGGTTCGGTGGGTGCTTCTTCTTTGTTGGTTCGTCGGTTGTTGCTTGTTGTTGTTTGGTTCATAATTCGACCTGCGCTTCTGCCTTTCATCGTTTCAGAGTAAGTTTCCATGCCATAATTTCATTTTCTATTCCTTCTTTGCTGTTCAATGTTTGTAGTTTGCAAGTAAGAATGTTTGCTTATTTTTACTGGCATGCTTGTCATATGTTTCTGGTTCCTTCTGTGCTTTGACTGCAGTTTGGTAATTGTTGCAGATACATATGTTGTTTACTGGTTTGGTGGTTGTTGCTTGTTCGTTGGTTCGTTCGTTCATCGGTTGCTGGTTGTTTTTGTTTGGCTCAAGTTTATGAGTTTGGGGCCCTGGGTATGCAGCTTTTATTTACTTCGGCTTTGTAGGGTTGGGGTCCTGCACTGACAGTTGGAGTTGTTTTATTATTATTATTATTATTATTTTTTGGGTGCTTTCCGGTGTTCAGACCGTGCATCTGCGAGTGGACCTGCGATTGTGTTATTTGCCGTGTCTGCTGAAGTCGAGATCTGTTCTGCTGTAAAATTTTGCTGATACTTCAGTGTTGACATGATAGAAAATAGTGGCATAAGAAATAATTGGACAACTACATGTGCAATTGCAATATCTACTGTTTTTTTGTTAAAATATAACATGTACAAGCTGCACTTATTAACCATATATGGTGGAATGTGCCCATATCACAATACATGTTATTTATCCTCTACACAGACTGGTGTGACCATGATACAATTTGTCTTGTACTTGAGATATGATATGTACACCAAAGATACTGAAAAATTATATTTCTATGTTTGGAAGCATATCTGGATACTTTGCCACGGAAAACCAAAATCGTTTAGCTATGGCCATGCAATTTCTTAATATTTTGTGGCTTGTAATATATTTTGGGCAGCGGAAAAAATTATATATTTACAACAATGGATGGAGAAAAGTAAAGGTTCATGTTTCTGCCTATCTTTTATTCTATTCGTTGAATCTCATTTACTATATGTACACATTACTTGTTATCTGGTGCATACCAACTTCCATTCATGTTCATTGTATTTTGTGTGTTCCCACATTCAAACAAACAGAATAGATGGAGAAAATGACAGAGTCTTGACTAGAGCGGTGGAAGAGGAGATACAAAGGTATATGCTTGTACTGTTATTTCATATTCCGTTGTTTTGTATTTCATTTATTGTCTCTATGTGTGTTCACCTAGTTTATTGTATGTAGATATTGCGTACCTTCCTACATAATAACTTATCTTCATTACATGTCTTCTTGCATACTAAATTCCTTCATGTCCATTGTATCATTCCTGCATTGCTACATTTAAACAAACAGAATGGTTGGAGAGGAGGATGGACTCTTTGGCGCGAATGGTTGCAGCGAATGCATACTCGACCCCCTTTGAGCCTGTATGTGCAAAATGCAGCTCTCCTGCTTCTGCTTCTGCTTTGATAAGTGATGATACGATTGATTGTCTGCGGTGCAATGAAAAATTTCCATACATATATGGACATTTCCTCAATGATGCCATCCAAACTGTGGGCAACACAACCGTGCATTGTACAATTAGACAACCTCTGTTACAAGATGTGCTTCCTAGGTTAGTAGAATTTTCATATGAAGCATATCTACAGAAAAAGGTAAGCAATGTCTACATGCTGTGTGACTTTCAGATACATAGCAAATTTACCTTAAATGAGGACAATGCAGTATTGCATATCGGCTGGAAAAAAAAATATCAAGCTTTGGCAGGAAACGAAAATATCTCATGTGTCTTTGTAATATTTCTTCAACACCCAAATGAATGTTCGTCGGACTCGAGTACTTGAGAATCTAATTACAAATTCAATCGATGTTGTTATTTTTATGTTTTCTTGCATCTCCCAGTGAGAATCTTGCAATGTGTCTCTGTAATATTTCTTCAACACCCAGATGAATGTTCGTCGGACTCGAGTACTTGAGAATCTAATTACAAATGCAATCGATGTTGTTATTTTGATGTTTTCTTGCATCTCCCAGTGATAATTTGCATATTTGTTTCCATGTGTAAATAAAAAAAACATGGTAGCTGGCCGTGGCTTTTATGGAGGAGCCTGCACGTTTTTTGGGTGCCAAAGTTGGAAAATTGTTTTTTCAACTATATAGCCATGACAAGATTTCTTCAATTTTTTTTTGGGTGCCTGAATAAAATAAAAAATTGTATCCAACTATACATTTATGGTATGGTATCTGCATTTTCTTGATGCCCTGATTGAAAAAAAAGGACTCAGCATGGATTGAAACATCATCTTGATATTTGCAGATCTCGCTATAGAAATTTTATGCTCATAAGATTGTTCGGTCCAGAAATGTGAAGCATGACAACAAACCCCAGAAATGGGAAGCATGACATAAAACCCCATAAAAATTATCCAACTGTAAATAACTCGGGCCCGTCCTTTGAACCGTCGAAATAGCTTTCTCATTTGGGTAGAATCATCAGAAATTTCCAATAATATTGGAAATTTGGCATTGTTAAAACTGGTAGTGATAGACCATGGCGCTATCAGAAGAAAATGTCCATAGTGATCTTGCTTAATGGTAAAATAGTAATTGAAAACTTTCTTGTTCCCCATTTTGAGATCTAGTTATAGCTAGCGTGCAGTGGCGAAGCTCCACTGGTTTTGTGCTGTCTTCTGTTTCGCAAACTTTTGTTCATATCCCATGGCCCCGATTATTTTCTCGTGGGAACATATACTAGATGTAAGAGAAAACCAATTCCACGACGTTTTTTCTTTATTTATCAAATTGTTTGATACAAAGGTCGATGCGTGCTGCTCTATGGAACCTTGTGGGATCTTGCTTGAGGCATGTTTGGTGTTTACTTGGTTCTTGGTTGTATGCTTCGTTCTGGAAAATTAATAATACATTCAGGATCTTCACAGTTTTTGTATGATCTTAACGACTATAGAGGACATGATTTTCCATTTGATATAAGCTCTGTGACACAAATGTAGTATGTGGCTTGTTTTAGCACTTTTCCTTGATCGATGAACTTGGTAAAATTAATCTCCTGGAATAATTTGAAATAAAAGAATATATACTGTGCGAAGTGAAATGGAGCTATCATATCAACAAGATGCCATTAAAATTCAAATTCGTTGTTGTCATACTTGCGGTGAAGCTAACACTACAATAAATTTACTTAGACATCCCAAAATTGATTTTCTTGTAGCTTTTCGAGGCTTCTCTTATACAAGCAGATCCTGGAAACTATAAGCATGGCTCACTGTATCTATTCCTTGATTGAATAAGTTGTTCACATGTTTAATGCATTTGATAGTTGCTGTTAAAACCATCAATGGGAATTTGTTAAACAATTTCCCCCTTTCGAAAATTGCCATTCCCTTTTTTTTTTCCCTGTGCTTTCCGTTTCTGGTTAGTTACTCGTTTTTCAAAAAATGTCTAGTTGCGAAAGTTGGCGCATTCACGTCTTCAGATTTCCACTTACTTTTATATAACTAACCCGACTGAATGCTTCCCAGTTTCATATTGAAAAAACTTTTTGGATTGCGGGTTCTCGGATAGGGGGGTTCAACATTGTGTTTCCATTGTTGCGCCACCTGCAAACAACACTCGAACTTCCGCGATCTACACATTAGAAAACAAATTCCGCTTTATCTCATTTTTAGTAGTTTTTCTTGATCGATGAACCTAGCAAAATTAATATCCTGGAATAATTTGAAAGAAAAGAATATATACTATGCAAAGTCCAATGGAACTATCATATCAAAGAGAGGACATTAAAATTCAAATTCGTGGTTGTTAATACTTGTGGTGAAACTGACAGTACAATAACATTACTTACACCCAAAAATTGATTTTCTTGTAGCTTTTCGACACTTCTCTTATACAAACAGATCCTCAAAACTATAAGTATGGCTCACTGTATCTATTCCTCGATTGAAGAACCTGTTCACATGTTTAATGCACTTCAGAGTTACTGTTAAGACCATCAATGGGGCTTTCTTACACCAATTCCCGCTTCCAAAAATTGCCATCTCCTTTTTTTTTCCCCATCTGTTTTCCATTTTTGGTTACTTACTCATTTTTTTCGAAAAATTCAAATTTGTTGTTGTTAATACTTGCGGTGAAGCTGACAATACAATAGCTTTACTTACACATCCCAAAATTGATTTCCTTGTATATTTTCGACACTTCTCTTATACAAAGAGATCCTGTAAACTATAAGTATGGTTCACTATATCTATTCCTTGATTGAAGAATCTGTTCACATGTTTAATTCATTTCATAGTTACTTTTAAGACCATCAATGGGGCTTTCTTACACCAATTCCCGCTTCCGAAAATTGCCATCCCCTTTCTTTTTCTCTATCTGCTTTCCATTTATGGTTACTTACTCATTTTTTCAGAAAATGTCTAGGTGCGAGAGTTGGAGGATTCACGTCTTCAGATTTCCACTTACTTTAATATCACTAGCCCGATCGACTGCTTCCCCGTTTCATATTGTACAATTTTTTTGGATCGCGGGTTCCCGAATAGGCAAGTTATCGGATAGGCAGGTTCAACATTGCGTTTCCATTGTTCCACCGACTGAAAACAACACCCAAACTTTCGCGATCTATGAATTAGCAAACAAATTCCCCTTTATCTATTTTTTTAGCACTTTTCCTTGATCGATGAACTTAGCAAAATTGATTCCCTAGAATAATTTGAAATAAAATAATATATACTATGCGAAGTCTAATGGAACAATCATATGAACGAGAGGACATTAAAATTCAAATTCGTCGTTGTTATACTCGCGGTGAAGCTAACAATACACAAAATTTACTTAAACATCCCAAAATTGATTTTCTTGTAACTTTGTGACGCTTATCTTATACAAATAGATCCTGGAAACTATAAACATCACTTGCTGTATCTATTCCTTGATTGAATAACCTGTTAACATGTTTAATGCACTTCATAGTTACGGTTAAGACCATCAATGGGGCTTTCTTACATAAATTCCCGCTTCTGAAAATTGCCATCCACTTTCTTTTTGCCCTTTGCTTTCCCTTTCTGGTTACTTACTTGTTTTTCAGAAAATGTATAGGTCTAGGAGTTGGCGGATTCACGTCTTCAGATTTCCATTGTTACTTTTATATCACTAGTCCGACTGACCGCTTCCCCATTTCATATTGAACAAACTTTTTGAATCGCGGGTTCCCAGATAGGCGGGTTCAACATTGCGTTTCATTGTTCCACCACCTGCAAACAACACCCAGACTTAGACTATTTAAAAATTAGCAAACAAATTCCCCTTCATCTGATTTGCTTTCACTTTCTGTTTACCCTCCTTTTTCGGAACGTCTCATGGTTTTATATACAACACCCGAAGTTCTGAAATATACAAATTGCTTGCTCAACACTACGCTTCCACTATTCCCCTACGTACAAAGAGCTCCCGAAATTCCGCGATATACAAATTGATGGCCAAAATCTGTCACTGTGACATACAATTTCACCATCGGCCCCTCATGTCTCCTGGGTATATCTTGTGACCCTTTTTTTTGTAACCCTCTCGATCGCTTTCCATACTTGGGAATTTCTTGGAATCTGTTTCATGGGTTGGCGGATGGACGAAATGTACAATGCTTGGTCACTCTTCGCCATCCCTGCTATCTTCGTACTTCTTTCTAGATATTCAATTATTAAGCTTTAATGTTATTAGTACATTATGCAGGAACCATTAAGATTGTCATTAATGTCCGGAAGGCTGGAGAAGATTTGTCATTAATACAAATTTAACCTTGATTTGCAGAGAAGAGTGTTATCCTTTCCAAGTATTCATTTCAAACATGATGCAATCTCTTTCGTGCGTCGACCGGTTGACACCTTTAAGAAATCTCTAATTCTTAATCGCTCTTCACCATGACCACCACCTTCACACTTTTTTCTAAATATGCAATTAGTAAGCTTTAATGGTAACAACTCATTACACACGAACCCTGGAGATTGTCATTAATCAACGAAAGGCTCAAGGATATCTTCCATTGATACACGTTAAACCAAGATTTGCAGAGGGTTATATTATTCCTCCCCAATTTTCATTTCAAACATCGTCTGAAGCAAACATAAATTCTCGTTAACTTATGGCAACAGTTCTATCCATATACAGTAAACACCTTTGGGCATGATGGCCAGAGGTTCCAGTATTCCAGGGCATATTGTTACTACTCATCTGCCTCTGCCCAAGAGAAAAAACAAAGATGGTCCCTTGGTACATCGAGAGATATATTTCAAGCCAAATAATTCCAAGGCAACCCTGCTTACTCAGACAACCTGGTCAGTTGCATTGATGCCTGATGTAGAGTTTGATGCGATGGATTCCGAGCTGGAAGAAGATGATCTGATGGACGATGATACAAAAATGGATGATGGAAATGCAGAGACTGTTCCCATTCTTACGCCTAAATTGAAATCAACCATAACATGCGGTACTTCCCGGCTCAGCGATGGCGGTCCTGACAACACCAAAATAAGGATTTTCAAAAAAGAAACTGACGCTGAATGCAATAGTCGCTTTGCATCTTGAAAGTAGGAATTCCAAAGGTCCAAATTAGTCCGTTTTGGGAAAAAGTCTTTCACTGTAAGGAAATGATCCGTTGATTCTCCCAGAGATATATTTCAAGCCAAAAAACTATTCAATTGTAGGACCACTTTCCTGTTCTCTGGATATACAATCAACATCTTAGGGAATGAGGACCATAAATCCCACTGGTTCAAGGCATATTCCTACTAGTGATCTCCTTCCACCTAGAATGGACTAATTTGGGCCTCTAGAATTGCACGTGCAACCTATGTCCCTGAAGTTTTCGACTGTTGAGAGGCGGTTTCTTGGTGTGTACTAACTTTCAGTTAAGGTCTATTGCATTTTCCCTGCAACATTTTTCATCTTCTTCCTCATGGGAAACATCTAAGAACTATCAAATTTACCACAGGACTATCCATCAAGGAGAAGACTGCAAGGATTTCCTAAAGAAAAGCATGGTAATCAATTTTGTATGCATGTTGAAGAGCATCTCGATGGCTCCTGCATGTTGCAGATCCCATGCCTGTGTTTTCAGATCCCGTGCCTATGTTTATGGAATATATGTTCAATGTTTTGGCCCAAAGAACTCGGTCCAATTTTTAAGGATAGATATACAATGTTGAATGTTCTTTTTTTTTAATGGATTTACTACTAAAAAAATTGTCTTGGAGTCTTGGTTGTTGCTTCTTTTCTGGATTTAACACCTCTACTCATTGGCATGGTTCTGTAGTCTCATAGTTCTTCGATATTGTATTTTCTTAGGTAATTTGTTCTAAAATGGAGCATCTAACAACTATATGACAATGCACTGTGTCGATCCATCAGGCTTTTATGCAAACAAAAAATGAATTTCAGACAGTTTCAAACCAATATTCAATTCTATTCGTAATGCAGATAGAACATAGCAATACCAAATCACAATGTTGCAGCAAGATCACCATTCTTGTTTCTAGACATGCAATTATTAAGATTTAATGCTAACAACCAATAATGCAAGAAGTTTAATACTTAAGTTAATATGTTACAGCCATGGAATAATGTATTAAGAACACACTTACTCCCACAAGTTGTAATAAAATCTAATCTTCAACTAAGCATTTGCTGACAATTACTAGAAAATGATGGTTTTGCAACAATGGGCCTTGTTTGAAACCAATTCGCGCTTATGAAAATTGCCCTCTGCCTTTCTATTTTCCCACTCTTTTATGCCCTGTAGTTTCTCTTTCCGGTTACTTAGTCATTTTTTCCGAAAATATCTTGCTTCGCGGGTTTGCGGATTCACTCATTTTGACTGAGCGATTCCCCTCTGTCTAAATTGCACTTTCCATTGTTCCATGACCTGCAAACAACACTCCGGCTTCTGCGATATGCAGATTTACTTCTGGACTCCCACATCATCCCCTCTTCCGTGTTACACAATTTGCACCGAAATGTTCCGATATATACAATTTGACATTCGGGGCCTTACGACTCCTCGGGAACTCGCCACCCTATTTTGAAGCCCGTCCGACCGCTTTCCACACTTGACCATTTCTTGACATCTCTTTGACAGATCGTCCAGTTCGCGGGTTGAGGAAATTTCAAATTTCTAGTTGATGTTTCCTATGCCCGCTACCTTTAGATTTCTTTTCAAGTATATGCAATATGTATACAACTTATCCAACAACATACTGAAAAGATCTTGCCAGGAAATGGAATATCTATTGCAGATTTGAATATATTGGACCTTCTTTTCCCTCTTCTATACTTGACCAAATTGTCATTTCTTTTTCCCCTCAACTCTCTATTTCTTGTTACTTAGTCGTTTTTCCAAAAATGAGACTCTGACCAACCACTAGCCATTTGATGCCTAGGCACTTTTCAAATCGCGAATTCCTAGGCAGACAGGCTCTATATTTCACTTCCATTGTTCCATGGCCTGCAAACAACACCCATAACTCCACGATATACAAATTTGTTTCCGCACTCCCACATCATACCCTCTTCCGTGATACACAGTTTGCACACGAAAGTTCTGAGACTTGAAATTTGACCTTCGGGTCCTCATGTCTCCTAGGGAGTTATTGTCACCCTGTTTTGAAGCCCCTGCGTCCGCTTTCCATATTTTTCCATTTCTTGGAATCTCTTTCGCGCCTCCAATTCCATACTTACCCGATTTTTTTCGCTTGCATATTCCCGAACATGCAGACTGCACTTCGAGTGTTCCTTAACATGCAAATAGTCCCCCCGCTTCCAAGATATACAAATTGACTTCCAGACTCCTACATCAACCCTCTTCTGTGTTACACAGTATGCACTCAAAAGTTCCGATCAATACAATTTGACTTTTGGGCCCTCATGTCTCCTCCGGGACCCTTGTCAACCTATTTTGAGGCCCATCTGACCGCTTTCTACAACCATTTCTTGCAATCTCTTTCACAGATCATCGGGTTGGCGGGTTCAAACAATTTCCAATTCCTAGTTTCTATGAAATGGAATATCTATTACAGATGTGAATATATTATCCCTTCTTGTATGTCTTCTATACTTAACCAAATTTTCGTTTTTCTTTTCCCTGTACTTTATATTTCTCATCACTTAGTCATTTTTCCAAAAATGTCTAGCTACGTGGGTTGGCTGACTTGTGAGTTCATGACTCCTACCTCAACCCCTCTTCCGTGTTACACAATATGCACTCAAAACTTCCAATCAATACAATTTTACCGTTGGGCCCTCATGTCTCCTGGGGAACCCTTGCCAGCTTATCTTGGAGCCCGTCTTCCAGATTCCTACATCAACCCCTCTTCCGTGTTACACAATATCCACTCAAAAGTTTCGATCAATACAATTTGACCTTCGTGGCCTCATGTTTCCTCAGGAACCCTTGTCAACCTATTTTGAAACCCGTGCGACTGCTTTCCATGACCATTTCTTGCAATCTCTATCGCGGATCGTAGACAATTTCCAATTCCTAGTCACTGTTTTATGTGCCCGCCACCTTCACACTTCTTTCCAAGTATATGCAATAAGTATATAACTTCTATAGAAACATGCATAAAAGATCTTTCCAGGAAATGGGATATCGATTACAGATGTGAATATATTAGCCCTTATTTTCTGTCTTCTATACTTAACCAAATATCTGTTTCTCTTTTCCCTGAACTTTATCTTTCTCGTCACTTATTTGTTTTTCCAAAATTGTCTAGCTCCGCGGGTAGGCGGACTTGCGGGTTCACGTTCACATTGGTGCTTTTATATCGCGACACCGACCAACCGCTTCCCCATTCCAAACCCAACCACTTCTTTGATCGCGTATTCCCGGTTGGCGGGCTCTAGATTTCACTTCTATTGTTCCATGGCCTGCAAATAGTACCCTGACTTCCACGATATACAAATTTACAACCAGATTCACATCATACCGTCTTCTGTATTACAGTCTACCTATCATGCCCTCTTATGTAGTACATATTTTGCACTGAAAACTTCCGAGACATACAATTTGACCGTCGGGTCCTCACGTTTCCTGTGGAACTATTGTCACCCTATTTTGAAGCTCGTCTGTCCACTTTCCATACTTCGCCATTTCTTCGAATTTCTTTCGCGGAACGTCGGGTTGGCGGGTTCAAGAAATATCCAATTCCTAATCGCTGTTTCCTATGCCTGTGCCCTTTTGCAATTAGCAATTAGCAATTATATATAAGATCTCATTTCTAAGTATGCAATTAACAATCGTTAATGCTAAACCAGGATTTGAGGAGATCTCCTATTAATACACATAAAACCAAAATTTTCGGATGGTTATATTATCCCTTTCGAGTGTTAATTTCAAATGTAATGGAATGTCATTTGCGCGTCGTCGGGTTGGTGCGTTCACGAAATATTCAATCCTCGATTCTGAAAACGAGTCCGACTGACCATTTCCCTATTCCATACTTAGCCACTTTCTCAGAATTCTGCAAATATACAAACCGCCCGTTGAACTGCCCCATCATGCTCTCTTCCATTTTACACGTTTTGTTGTCAAAAAATGACGATACATAAAATTTAACCGTCGCACACTCGCCTCTCTTGAGTATCCCCCGTAACCTTATTTTGAATCCCGTCTGACCGCTTTTCAGACCTTGCCATTCCTTCCTTGGTCTTCCCCGTCTCTGTGACCTTCACACTTGTTTATAATAAGAAAAATGTTTATATATATATATATATATATATATATATATATATATATATATATCGAACTAGAAAATATTGGGTGCTACCAGGTAAGAAGTGGCTAGATTTGATAATGGGAAGTCTAAGCTAGCCCTAAAAAACTCCCAATTAGAGTAAATATTATATGTTGTTCATATTATATGTTCAAGAGTAAATTAGAGTAATCAAGGTGAGATACATAGCATTCAACAATCTCTTGAAAAATCCCTATGACAAGGGTGACTCCACAATTTTTATTAATGAGAAGATGAGTTCCGTCCTATTGTACAAAGCCCCAATGATAAGGAGAGGGGTCAGGAGTGATGGAAAATGCTATTATTTTGGTTACAATTGTCAAGGATTATAGTGGCAAGTTGGTATTTGATCTAACAATTATGAGTTAAAATGAGACTTAGAGAGGGGAATAAATTTCATTCGTCATTATGATGACACTGGCATGACATTGGAAAAAGGCGTGAGTTGACATAAACCGACTAAGAGTGAACATGAGCGAGAGAGGAAACACACTCTAATATAGGGTTATCACAAGAAGAAATGTAACATATGGCAACTTGGAGGTAAGGTGAGTGTAACACATGACATTCATTGTTCTAGGACTTCTGTAGTCATTAAGGCACCATACACTAGTCAAGGACATAACACGAGTCCCATGTGACATACGATAATCTGGAGAGTGTGAGCATAATAGGCATCATAAACTAGTAATATAGAGTCATCAAAAGCACAAAAACAACACATGGTAGCCTAGATTTAGTGCAAGAATGAGAGGTGGCATGCATCAA
>ML872285.1:485-19620 GCA_009831015.1 Picea engelmannii
ATAATAAGCGAATAACTAATAATTAACAAATAAGTACTAAGGAAAAGAAACCTCATATGAAAGGTCACATGTGTCTTATGAAAGGGCACCCCTGCGTGGGTATATATACAACCCTCATTTCTCATTTGTAACCATCTCATATCTCATATTTTTACTCATATATATATATGGATTTTTACATTGTGTTCCAAGTATTTTGGATATTTAACTTGTGAGCTAGATTAGGTTCACCACATGATGTTGGGCCAACAGGTGCAGGAGGGGTCATTCTCAACCCCATGGAAACCATAAAAAATTCCTATGAATGGAGTCTTGGTATACTATCTAATAATAGGGCAGACACTTATGCTCTCTTTCAAGGTCTCAAGGTCATTACTGGTTTGCAGATTAAGTAGCTCAAATTCTTAGGGGATTCTCGAGTGATCATCAAGCATATGGTTTCAAGGACCTCTTTGGACGACATTCACCTTATGCCCATTATTGACAAGATCAAAATGATTTGCAAAAAAATTGAAATAGTGGAGTGGTTTCACATACTTCATGATTACAACGACTTAGCCAATGAAAGGGCTAATCGAGCTTCTCAATGTCAAGCAACAATTCTATTCATTAATTCCATCCAAAATGACCATGCCATCCCATGACCTCATGGTGAGTGTCAGTCTCAGGACAAGCAAAATTGAAAAGAGTAGCCCCAGGGGAGCTTCTCTACATCAATATTTATTTCAATCTCATATTGGATTTTGAATGTTGTGTCTCAGTGTAGTATATGTAGTTTCTCTATTCTCTCTAGCGTTTGTAGTTTGTATGTTACTCATGGATAGTCATAATGGAAATCCCCTTTGGTTTAAGTGTTTCGTGAATAGTCTCAGGTTTTGGACAGATAATGAAGCAATATGTAACTATTGAACATCCCCCTTATGGCGGGTAGCCTTATATGTACTACCTCACTGTGAGCTTAGGCTACAATATTTTTAAATAACAAAATTTCCCTAGTGTTTGTAAAAATAATAATAATGATGATGTTGTAATAATAATGTCATTTTTATTAGATTTTATTATTCAAAGATTACAAGACAATGTTGTAATATAATTGTTTGCTAAAATCACAATTATTATATTTTATTTTTTCTAAATATTTATTAATTTATATTATTCAACTATTGTAATACATTAACTTTATTTAATTAAATTTAAAATATTAAATATAAATAATAATAAATTTTGACCTATACACTTCCAATGAAACGGTTTCACAATTTTTTACTCTATTACTAACTTTATGAAACTTCTATTAAAAAGTATGTAAGTATTAGTTGAATCTTCTATTAAAAAGGTATGCTAAGTATTGTATTTCATTGATTTTCTATTAAAATGTATTGCAAATATTGGATTTGGTTAATGAATAATAAAAAAAAGTGAATAATTACTCCTATGAAATGTTATTTTTTCATTTATTTTAATGAAAATTTTATAATAATTACTACCCTACTTACCATACACTCGCAAGGGGTTGGATTAGTTTTCAATTCAAGAGAAGAAAGGACCTGGAGGTGGTCTTTAATAGATAATGGGGATGGGGCCCGTCTAGGTTAATTTTGAAAGAGTGGGCTATCACGTTCGATCCATTGAGAGAATCTCAAACGCCAGGGAAAATATGGGCCATTTTACCCAATCTCCCATTAATTTTATGGAACGAATCAATTTTTAAGTCTATAGGGAATAAAATAGGAGTATTCCTTAGCAATGAACCTAGGTGGGAAATGAAGGCAGATAGACGGTGGTCGTGGGTACAGATCTTCATGGATTTAAAAGATGGCCTGACAGATGAAATCAAACTAGTTTGGGGTAACTTCAATTGGGTTCAAAAGATAGATTATTGGCATGTAACCTTTCGATGTTATGGGTGCCATCAAGTAGGTCATGTACAAGATGGTTGTCAGAGGATGCCAATGCACTTTCCTCCTTTTTAGAGAATCTAGAAGAGAAAACCATTTGAGGACACATCAAAAGGCTTCAAGGGGTCGACATCAGTTGGAAAAATGGGATCTAGCTCTCAGATGGAAGGTTATGCCTCTCTCGCTTCCTCATCAAAAAAATCAAAAGCCAGTCCTGTATCTGGTAAGTCTATTTCTTTGATTAATTCTTTCAATGGAATGATGGATAAAATTTGCCCCTTTAGTGGAGCTTCCCTCCTCTCCAAAGCGGGTTTTCCATGAGGAATCTTATCCTGTTGATAATGTCAGAACTTTTTGACCCCTGTTCCCCTCTTTGAATCCAAAAACGACCAAGGAAGGAGTCACCCTGACAACAACTAGTGGGTCCCCTTGCATTTCCCCCTCCATATGCTCTTTTAAAAAGTTTGAGTCCTCCTCCAGCTCCTTGTCCTCTAAGTGGTCTGTTAAATCAGACTACCTTCTAAGATACAAAGTAAGGATAGCTAAAGAATCTTGCGAAGGAGAAGGATTGGCCTTAGATAAAGGAAATGGAGTCTAGGCGTCCATGTTACAGAAAAATCCCCCTGCGGACAAGTGGATTTCCTCTTGGATACTAGACACCTATAACCAAGACTGAAAGGTGCTAATGTGGACACTGACATTCCTTTTCATGAAGACAAACTATTCAAGGAAGAAGAAGAAAGAAAGGTAAATACCTTTACCGACGTTTGTCCTTGCTCGATCTAGGCTGATCTTGATCTCTAAGTTCTTCAGAAGGTCCTGCAATACAAGGAGAAACAACAATGAAACATACTTCCTACTCTACCATGATTAGCTTCATAATAGATCTTATCAAAAGAAACAAGTTCATGAAACATACACAAACGTAAAGGAAACAGACCAAGCATATATTTATATTAATGAAAACAAAGAAAAGTGCTTACAACCATAGATGTAGATGCATCAGCTTCACCAAGATCTCTTTGTCCAAACCCTTTGCTCAAATGATCCACCAACATAATGCCTGTAACTTCACTGATATCTTCCTTATGAGATCATAACTTTGATGCCTTCCTATTTCTCCATATTTCACCATGAGATGGCCTCCTTATATAACCTTGGAGAGACCCAACCACCTTAGATATTCTTGGGATAGGTTGATGATCTTTCTCCATCAGTTGTGGATCCTCCCTAAAATCCAACCTTGACCTCAGATTCGAATCCAACTAATTTCCAAGATAAGGGGGATCTTCCCTTGATTTTCTCAACAACATAACGCTCCCCTCAAACAGGCCAACGCTCCGCCAAAAGGGTACAAAGAGCGTTGCAATGCTCCCTCGAAGAGGGTTAGGGAGCGCTGGTGCTCCCTGACAGTGGGTACGTGAGTGCTGCCCGAAATTTCCTCAAAAATGCCTGGCGCTCCCCCAGAAGGGTGTCTAAAGTGCTACAACGCTCCCCCAAAGGAGTTCAGGGAGTGCTAGCACTCCCTGACAGTGGGTAGGGGAGCGTTGCCTTCCAAAAATCATTTTCAAGTGGTTTTTTCCATGGGAAATGCTTTGTACTCCTAATCAGATGATTTCTCTTCCTTAAACCAGTCTTTGAATGTGTCTTAAGTGTCCCTGTGATGTTGTTAGAGACACGACATAGGCAATATGGCAGTATGATGTTTGTGACACTTGTGGCTAAAATGTGACACTTGTAACGACGACAATAGGTCATCATCGAAGTGAGTAATTTTGATGTGTAACATATTTCCCCCCAAAGTACGAAGTTAGAAGACGGGAAATGATGACTGAAGTAATTTGTAGACTTTTTCAAGCAAGGGTATGGACTCAGAGAACCTGGAAGAAGTTGCACACAACCATCAAACAAATATTATGACATGTTTCAAACCCAAGGTAGGCATACCTATGCTTGAGTGATAAAGACTTTCAAGGTATGGCTACCATAAAATACACTGTGGATCCATAATTATATTGTCAAAAGGTATAGCCACTGAAGATACAATGTGGATTTATACTTCCATGATACGAACTGATCATAGCCACAAAAATACACAGTGGATCTACGAGACAACAAGACATAACCACAGACCAATACAAAGTGGATGTATGTGACAGTATATGTGTCAATATTCAATAGAAACTTCGTTGCAACCTAGGTAAAGTACGTATCATAGTGATTACTCAACCCATGGTCTTCTTAGCGATCCCGATATAGTACGAATCTAACCATGTGAATAGATGTCCTGATGTCGAACATGGTAGAAACCACTTGATTACTGGTCAATGAGGTAAACCGTTAACAAGCACGAGGGAAATCACCATTGATGTCAATGATTCCCAAGGTACCCTAGTACATTCCAACAAATGTGAATATATGAGTTGAACTCAAACATCCATGGAATCATCATATCGGGGGCAATGATGTAAACCCACTGTCGGAAGCGAGGAGGCCTGCCATTGAGGCATGCAGATCCCAAGGTACTAACTGGTTTCTAAGTCTAGTTCTTGGATAATGTGTTGAAGTCGACAGGAACAGAGTCGTCGCAGGAGGGCCTTGATGTATCCCCTATCAACGACACAAAACTGACATAGAGATGTAAATTGGTAGATCAAATGAACATTGACTGACACGAGTATTGAAACAAGATATTTGTGATGGCTGACTCTCAAGGCAGATACTTCCCTTGAACACTGAGGCACAACAACAAAAACATGACATGGACCAAAACATGATGATGCAGTGGATACTGTGACTTTCGTCGGGTGACCCAAAGGAGTAAAGAAACTCAGAGGATTGGTTAAGTGCAGAGGTTCAACGGATTAAAATGTATGGAAAGACAAAGTACCGTGTACAAGGGCGACCATAAGAGTGACCTGTAATGTTTCCAAAAACTTCTTGGCTTGCTTCTTTAAATATTTTCCCCCATCCAGATAGACGAGTACCTCTTTTTGATTTAACGAGCTCAAGGAGGGTAACACATGCTCGATATAACTCACCTTCGGTAAGCCCCTCTTCCTTTGTTTAACAAACTGGAAGAAGTAAGGGTTCGGTCCCATATGGGCACTTCAATGTATGATTCTTTTAACGAGTCCAGAGAAGGTAAACTCGGTGATTTTTCATGTTTAGAGAGTCTGAAAAGAACTTAAAGATGACTCCAGGGTTGTCCTTTTTCATAATGTTAGTCTCACGAGGCCGAAAAAGAGATAAACTACCACTCGCAATGCACCCTTTCAAATATTTTAACGAGTGTGAAAGGAAGCAAGATCACTCAACAATCTTTTCCTGTTTAAAGAGTCTGAAAAGAGCTTAAAGAAGACTCCAGGGGATTCCTTTTTCATATATCCATGCGAGTCCGAAAAAGAGATAAAAGGTTGCTTGGTTACATTCTCATGTTTTTACGAGTGCGATAAAGAACAAAGAGTAAGCTTGGTACTCTGCCCCCAACTTGAAATCTAGTGTCTTAACTCCAGAATGATCATCAAAGGCTGGAGACATGCCCCCCAAGCTTCAATTCATTCACCAACTTTGAGGTTGTCACCAATTTCTGTACTAGATGGAGAAAAAGGATATGGGTGGATGAAATGAAGGTTCAAATATGAGACCTAACGAAAGACTCGACTTGACATCTACGAGATCTGACGAAAGACTCGACCTGACAGGAGAGGTGACTGTTTCATTTTTTAATGAGCTTGACACAGAAAAATAACTATGCTCCAGGCTCTGGGTTCAATCCCCAGATCTTTGTTTCATTTTTTAACGAGCTTGCTACAGAGAGAAAAAACTATGCTCAAGACCTCTGTTTCATTTTTTAACGAGCTTGCCATAGAGAAGAGAAACCATGCTCATAAATCTTCTTGATCATGGCTTCCAAGAGGATAGCGCTCTAGAAGGACACCATGTCAAGGGACAAAACTCGGTCATGGATTCCAAGAGATCTTCACTGGATGGAAGAACAATTCTCTGGAAGGAACACATGTCGAGGGTCGTGATAGGGGTAAGGAGATCAGGCTCCAATAGCCCTACCCAAGAGATCACCATGTCAACTACCGAATCCAAGTCATCGGAAGTTGAAGTCATGAGAGACAATGCCACATAATTGACATGTGGCAGGGGTGATACAGACTGCATATACGATCTGTTTAGGGAGGTCATTGGGTTGATGGTCAAGTCAGGGCCAACAAACGAAAGTTGATCAATAGTCACCATTGTTCCATCGCACGAGAAAGATATCACACAAAAAAGAGTGGATACAATAGCTTTCATGGCATAGACATAATCTCGCCCAAGGAGTGAATCGAAATCCAAGGGGTCTTGGACTACCATAACATCAATAAAGACAGTTTTCCCTCCCAAAGTTACGGGAAACTGAGGGAGGATCCCTAAAGGGTGACTGGTTCTTCTGTTAAAAGTGAACAAACTCTAGGTAACTGCCACAAGCTGAGGATAACCCAAAGCTTGCAAAGTAATAGAGGACAAAATACTAACGGATGAACCTTCATCTATTAGTGTCTGAGGAACAGTCTGTACACAAACATGTACTGTAATCTTGAAAGGAATGTGGGAGGGAATATGAGCTCTAGTTAGCACACCCCAATAAAAAAGTATGGCCTCATTACTTGGAGGGGGTTTCGTGGGAGAAGGAGGAATGCCCCCCAGCACGGTAGATTCTCTATCAACAAGAAAAACGTGGGCAAAATTGGGTTTACTCTCTGGAGGGAGAGTAGGATTGATCGATAACGACATCAAATCGATCACTTGGGATTCATTCTCCAAGGGGAGAATGGGGTCAACAGGTGGAAAAGGATCGACTGCTTGGGTTTCACTCTCTAATGGGAGAGCGAGATCGATCGAAGATGGGATCATATCAACCACTTTGTCAACTGGTTCAACTAAGGACGTGACCAGATTGACGACATGATCAACCAAACTGACCGATGAAGGGACCAGAACAACCACTTTGGCACTCGTCAGAGGAGGAGTGGGATTGACCATGTTGGCACTCTTCAGATGAAGGGACCAAAACAACCACTTTGGCACTCGTCAGAGGAGGAGTGGGATTGACCATGTTGGCACTCTTAAAATGAAGGGTGGGACTGATCAATGGCAGGACTGGATCAATCACTTGGGTTTCACTTTTCAGATGAAAAGTGGGGTTGATCGATGACGAAACTTGATCAACTACTTTGGTTAGTAGTTCAACCGAGGATGAAACTAGATTGACCACCTGATCAACCGGATTGATCGAGGATGGAACCAGATTGACCATTCCATCAACTAACGATGGGTTGGGGGAAATCTTACGATAACCAATTGGAAGTTGAAGCTTTTCCAAAAGAGAAGAAGCCTCGTCCATACGAGGACAATGGTGAGAATAATGATCACCTTCACATAACATACAAGGAAATTTGAGAGTTGTCTTCTTCTTACCAACCTTAATGCCACTAGTTGACGGAGCATCACCAACATGTATATCAGGGGACGATGACGTGGACAACCACATTTCTAATACCTTGGGAAGACCAGGGCAATCCCTTAGAAAGTGGTCACCCTTAAAAAGACTGCAAGGGAATTTGGCTTTCAGATTCTTTGGTTTAATCTTGTCGACCCCATCAACACTCCCAGTACGATTAATAGTAGCCGGTTGCTTGGATCCAACATTTGATATGGTTGGAGGATTGGTCCCTTTCTGGTTCTTCTTCTTCTCTTTATATTTCTTCTTCTTCTTATCAACCTGGCTACTCGCTTGAGAGCTTTCACTAGGCGAAGAAGGAGAAATGGAAGGAGATTCGACGGATGAAGAAGGAGAAAGGTCGACATGAGGTTGATGTGTGGGTGGTGTGCTTACATCTGAAGCACCTGCATTCGAGATCACTGGAGTGGAAAACAACCATACCGGTAACCGAATTGTGAGACCTGGAAGGATCAAAGTAGCGATGTAAGGAGGACCAATGTTTCCGTAAGAAGGAAAAACAAAGGTTTCCCCTGGCAAAGGGGTTCCTTCATGGGTCATTTCGGGAACTGACGCCATAAAAAATAAAGATCCAACCGAGATTCTGCTGGGGAGAAAAAACAACACACTCTAAAAATCTAGTAAGCAAACAAGCAAACAAAAACCTTCTCACAATGAGTACACAAGTTGGTGATTAAATCCAACGTCGCTATAACAAAGTAAGAAGGGGATGAGATAGAGCGAGTGGAAAAGTTACATTGACGACCTGCTTAACAGAATTATGCCTTGGTGCAAGCTCCCACACATAATCATGGGTATATCCTCCAAGGAGCCCAATTGAGTCTGGCCAGCGTCGATTCCAGGTACCGTGAAGAATTGACCCTCCACAGTCACCTTGTGTAAAGACCCTGAAGAGATAGCCCACTAAGGTTACCAACTACAACAGTGATGCCTGGGGAAACGATCGATAGTCTGATCCACGCACAAGGGTAGGGTATCTGTAACACCCTGTTTCCCCCAGCCTATAAAAATAACTATATTGGCCGAGAACTATGGCAAACTCAAAGATGTGAATGTTTGACTTGAAGGACCTTTGCATAAAAGGTCAATGCATATAAATTCTGTTATGAATGTGTTGCATGACTGCTGAGAGGGGATGTGCTAAAAGAGACCATGATGGCTAATGAGAGGTGATGGAAGGGACCTGGAATGGTTGCGTTAACTTCCACTGAGCCAGTAAAAATACTGGTATATACTTGCTCACAAACCAAAGCTTCTCTCTGATCTTGAAATGGATTTCCCGTCAGATTGGTAGGTGGGGAGGCTCCTCAAGAGTTAAATGAGGGGATGGGGGTGAATCGCCCATTTGTAACAACCCTCAAACCTGACCACAGACGGTGGAATTCGCGCCACACGCAACCTTGCAGACGAAAATTGGCAAGAGAGGAAGTGTGGTAAGGGAGAGAGCAGTGCCCACAACGGGGATCACGAAAGAGACTGGAGAAACCCTGGAAAATGCAGGGAGTCTGAATACCAGGAGAAGGAGAGTAACCTTCGTCTTGGACTATTTTCCTGCATCAAGAGAAGGAGAGTAACCTTCGTCCTTGATTTTTGTTGAACTGGAAGTAGGGGATTGAACCTCAAATCATCGTGGTCTAGCTCGGGGGTGGCTAATGGTAAATCCGTTTGGAGTCATTGAGCCTATGGTTGGGTGGAAACGAGCACCCCTCTCAGCAGTTGCATCACGCCTGGTAGATTTGATAAGTGTTGTATACCTTGTATTTCGAACTGAATATCATGAATGCATGCTTGTGTTTATATGCCCATAATAATTTATGTGTAGAATGATTTCCTGGTGTTTTAAACTGGAAATAATGGATGCATGTGTATGCTTATATGTCATCATTGGTTTCTGTTTAATTGGTTAAGTCTGGGGCCGGAAGGGTAGCTCTCTAAGGTCTCAGAGTCGTGGGAGTTTGAAGTCCCGAGAAGTTGAATTTCGTGATTCAAGCTCAGAAGGGATAGCGAGCCCAACTATCGAAAGAAAGAATACCCTGTCATTCGGTTGATGAACGGTCGAAATCCTTTTGAGAATACCCTAGATCTGTCAAGACCGATGGATCTAGAGAAGGAGCACAAGTGTTAACACCTCGCCCCTTTCAGCCTTCACGAGTAGCGATGGGACCCAGAACCGTAGATCCAAGGATCTGACGGAGCCCTATTGACCGTCGATCTTAGCCTTTGTATAGGCAAGAGAGTAGCATTTCACTGACTCGCGACTTGGAGTGGTCAAGGGTAGGGCTGTATGAACTCATGATTCGCGAGATTGTGATGTGATCGTGACCGTTGGATCCAAGGCACGGGAGAACCATGGGATCAGAACCTTCGTGGGTATCGCCTATCGGGGGTTCGGAACTTGAGAGAGTTTCCTTTCGATGGTAGAAGCCGCGAAGTGTTGAGCGTCAAGGGCTCGTGTAAACACATAACCAATCCATAAGTGGGGACCGTGTGGTTGACAGGTGGCGTAACGACAAGCACCCAGAGAAAGGTGGGAACGGGTGACGAGTGATGGACACATGTCGCTTGGGAAGGAGTCAACCCATTGTTGACTTGTCGTATCTCGGGAACTTGTGAAGGAGGAGCATGAGGGCTCAACACTCCAACTCACGAAGTCGCGAGATGCGAAGTAGCACCAGTATTTAACCTAGGAAGCAGTTAAATGGTGGTGGACACGTGTCACACTGGAAAAGAGTCAACCCCCTGTTGACTTATTGTGGCTCGGGGTTTTGCAGGATGAAAAAGCTGCACCTTGATCACTAAGGCCGCGAAATGTCGAGAGCTGAGGTTTCGTGCGACGGGCGACAACGACATAGCCCGAAGAGCAGAGTATAGCGAGGTTGAAAAGTGGCATGTGCGCGTCATTTTGACAGAGTCCACACAACATTGACCTATTGTGTCTCGGGGATTCGCGAAGGAGGAGCACGAGAGCTTAACACCTCAACTGACGAGGTTGCGAGTGGTGCTAGTGTTTGGCCTAGCCTACGGTTACATGTAGCAGGCGCTAGTGAGGAGGGAGCCATACCCGTATAGCATCTCGGGTATCGATGTTTGGAGAAAGGGGAGTCGAGATTTTTGATTCCCGACTCGCGAGTTGCAAAAGGCGCTCGCGCTAAGGCCAACTTGTGGTTGTTTGGAGGAGGATAAGGAAAGAGAGGGTCTGCGCTAGGCCCCATAAAAGTCTCAAGTATTCTGTTCCTCGAAGAAAAAGACAAAAAATCTAAGTTGCTATAGTGGGTGTGTGACAAATTGGTATCAGAGCATGGTTACAACTCTTGACCTGCTTGGGCTCATGAACGAGTTGCATAGAAACTCCATTTGAAGTACTCTTAAAAGGAGTAACCCTCTATCTTAACCCCTTTAGCAAAAGCCGAAGTTAAGAATGAAAATTCCTATTGTGTGTATGCATTTGAAAAATATGAATTATGCACTGATTGTGAATGAATATAATGTTGACTAACAATAAGTGTTTTTCTTGCACAACAAGCGGACGATCAAGCGTGGGAAACTGCAGACGCATATAATGGTGACGCACTAGGAAGTGGGGGATGGCTCCCACAACAGAGATGAAGAGTTTGACGAAAGGAGAGTGGTAGAGACCCCTCCCGATCTAGTTGAGACTGTGAGAAGCCTCATGGTCGAACTACAGAGCTGCAAGGCCGACAACGAGGGGTTGATAAAAGAGCAAGAGAAGCAGACATAAATTAATACAGTTTTGTTGCAGAGTTTATCCGACATACAAAGACAATTGCAGCATGAACCTGACACCAGTCACGCGAACCGACGACAGACAAAGAAAAGTCAAAGTCCACCTGAGATACGAAAATGTGGTCTTTTAAGTGGCCACACTGGGAAGATCACCTCGAGAAAGGTCCACCCTGGAGATAAGGGACAAGTGTCGGATGATTCCTCTGGAAAGGAAAATGGCGACTCGGAGGGATCTTCTAGTAGCAAAACTAGTTATTCCTGAAGAAAACGGAAGAAGCGAAAGCCTTCCAAAAGTTACAATCTCGAAGAATTCAAGAAGGCCAAACCACCCTCTTTCGACGGTGAAATAAAGAAAGGGGAGGAAGTGGAGGCCTGTCTGCTTGGACTAAAAAAGTATTTTAGAGTCCATGACTTCTCAGAAAACTTGAAGGCCCAAGTAGCCACTTTCAACTTGAATGGAAAGGCTTCCATTTGGTGGGAAGACCTTAAGAATGTAAAAGGTATTCACGAAGAAGACCTATCTTGGGAACGGTTTGAGAAATACTTCAGGAAGAAGTACCCGTCGGAAAATATTTTGACGAAAAGACTAAAGAATTCTATGAACTTAAGCTGGGGAAACTCACCATAGAGGAATATGTCATCAGATTCCTCGAGTTGCTGAGGTACGTACCCTATATAAAAGAAGAAAAGGCAAAGGTGCAACGATTCATCAGTGGACTACCTAAGGACTATCAGAACATGATTGAGTTTGATGAGCCAAAGACCCTAGAAGACACTATTTGAAAGGCAAGATATTGTTACGAACAGCTGGGGCATCAGACAGAACCTTGTGAAAACAGGAAGCACAAGAATAGTTCGAGATTCCAGAAAAAGGGGTTTAAATCCCCAAGAATTAAAAACTATAAAAAGGACTCAAGGATGAGCTTCCCAACCCGAAGTGTACACAAACAAAATTTCCCCTCTCAGAGCGGAAATAAACCTTCTGGATCTACCCCAGGAAAGATTGATAACCCAAAGAAAGAACCCTTGAAATGTTGGGGTTTTGGAGAAGAACATCTACTGAGGGACTGCCCGCACCGACAACAGAACAGTCGGAGAATTTACAACGTTCAAGAAGCTACCACCGTCAATTATGTGGCCAGGAGTGTGCCGCAAATTTATGCAGCCTTGGATAATAAACAAGATGACCACCAAGCTTCAGTGGTGGAGATGGAAGGTATGATCACCAACCATCTAGTGTCTATTCTAATTGACCCTGGTTCAAATTTGAGTTATATAGCTCCTAAGGCTATTGATAAGTGTAAATTATAGCCACATAAACACGCCAAGCCATGGTTGGTACAGTTAGCCATTGGCACCAAAAGAAAGGTAGCTGAGGTCATACCATCTTGCCAATTCATTATGGGTGAATTCCCCACCCAAGAAACCCTTAACATACTACCCCTAGGATCATATGACCTATTGATTGGAATGGACTAGCTAGCCACATATAAAGCCAGATTGGACTGTTACCATAAAACCTTAGAATGTCTAGGTGAATAAGGAAGAAGGATAACCCTTCGAGGGATCCAAAAACCTGTCTCAGTGAGACAAATATCAGCCCTCCAAATGAGAAAGTATTGCAGAAAGGGATGTCCACTTTATGCGATACAGGTGTTGGAATCAGTTGAAGATGACAAACCGAGCCTCAAAGACCACCCCACACTAAGAGAATATAGAGATGTATTTCCGAAAGAGGTACCGGGTCTACCTCCTAGAAGGGACATTGACTTCTCGATAGAACTTGCACCGGGAGCGGTGCCAGTGTCTAGGACACCCTACAGGATGAGCACACCCGAGTTAGTTGAGCTTAAATTACAACTAAAAGAAATGATGGACAAAGGCTATATCTGGCCCAACGTGTCTCCATGGGGAGCACCAGTTCTGTTTGTAAAGAATAAATATAGTACCCTCTGACTATGCGTAGATTATAGACAACTAAGCAAGGTAACCATAAAGAACAAGTACCCCTTACCCATGATCGATGACCTGTTCGATCAATTGGGAGGTGATTCCATATTCTCAAAGATTCACTTGAGATGTGGATACCATCAAGTCCAAATCAAGGGCGAAGACATCCACAAAACTACCTTCAGGACGATATATGGTCACTATGAGTTTGTGGTAGTACCATTCGGATTAACCAATGCCCCTGCCACTTTTATGTGCTTGATGAACAATGTGCTCAACAAATTCCTAGACAAATTTGTACTGGTTTTTATTGACGATATATTAATTTACTCCAAGAATAGAGAGGAACATGAGGAACATCTTAGACTTGTGCTTCAAGTGCTAAGAGAACATCAGCTCTATGCCAAATTCAGCAAGTGCGACTTTTTCCAGAAGCAGATACATTACTTGGGCCATGTCATATCCGAAGAAGGAGTAGCAGGAGACTCTGACAAGATCAGGTCTATCATGGAATGGCCTACCCCAAAGGACGTTTCAGATATCAGATCCTTTATGGGCTTAGCAGGATACTATAGGAGATTTATAAAATGATTCTCCAAGATTGGTTGTCCAATCACTGCCCTCTAGAAGAAGGGAGCTAAATTCACATGGACACAAGAATGTGAAGAAAGATTTCAATCCCTAAAACATCTACTGACCCATGCACCCGTGTTGAAGATCGTTGATCCTGGAAACGACTTCCTCGTGTGCACAGATGCCTGCAAGGAAGGGCTCGGAGGAGTCCTTATGCAAGGAGGAAGTGTAGTCTGCTATGAATCCCGAAAATTGAATGAGCACGAAGTCAACTATGTGACCCATGACCTAGAACTGGACGCCATAGTGCATGCCTTAAAAATGTGGAGGCATTGCCTCCTGGGAAGGAAATTTGTACTTATGACAGACCACTGTGGATTGTGATATCTATTTGACCAACCAAAAATCAATGCTAGACAAGCTAGGTGGATGGCCCTTCTTAGTGAGTATGATTTCGAAATCAAACATATCAAGCGAAAGGAAAATAAGGTGGTCGATGCTCTTAGTAGAAGTATGAAAACAATTCATCTGGCAGCGGTGATAACCTGTGAGATGAATGTCAAGGAAAGAGTCAGTAATGCACAAGAAACATACACATTCTTCCAGACCGTGACCTCATACCTGGAGCAAGAACCCACACGAATAAAGTATGAAGGCTACCAGATGATAGATGGAGGTCTACTAACTTACAAAAATAGATTGTATATTCCAGAATGTGATGACTTGAAGAGGCTCATAATGGATGAACTACATAAAAGATCATATACTGGTCATCCCAGATACTAGAAGATGATCACAACCACTAGGAAACAATTCTGTTGGCCTGGATTGAAGAAAGACATAGCTGAGTACTTAGCCAAATGCATAGAAGGCCAACAGGTTAAAGCAAAACACCGACACCCAACAGGATTATTACAACCTCTACCAATCCCGAAATGGAAGTGGGAAACCATTTCCATGAACTTCATCACCGGATTACCAACATCGACCAAACAGAATGACGCCATCATGGTAGTGGTGGATAAATTGAGCAAGTCTGCCCATTTTATCCCCGTCAAATCGACTTGCAAGGAAATAGATATCGCCAGCGTATTCATGAAGGAGATATTCAGACTACATGGTATGCCTAAAGAGATCGTGTCTGATAGAGACACAAAATTTACTTCCAATTTTTGGAAATCCTTGATGGATGGTCTAGAGACCAAATTATTGTTTAGCACAGCCTATCATCCTCAAACCAATGGACAGACGAAAAGAGTGAACCAAATATTGGAAGACATGCTAATAATGCATGTAATGCATTAACCCAAGAAGTGGGAAGATTTCCTGCTACTGGTGGAATTCGCCTACAACAATGGCTACCAAGAATCCCTGAAGATGAGCCCTTTCGAAGTCCTCTATGGTAGACCGTGCAAGACTCCAGTCAGTTGGAGTAATCCCATGAACAGAGTTACTACTGGACCCGACATGTTGAAAGAAATGGAACAACAAGTGACTCAAATAAAACAAAATCTAAAGGTCGGTCAGAACATACAGAAAAGTTACGCCAATTGAAAGAGAACTCCAAGAGAATTCAAGACGAGAGACCACATATATCTCAGAGTTAGGCCCAGGAAGAGTTCCCTGAGGATGGGATCCTGTGCCAAGTTGGCACCTCGGTATTGTGGACCCTTTGAAGTTCTAGATAGGGTGGGACCTGTAGCCTATAGGCTAGCACTTCCTCTCACAGTAAAAGCACATAATGTTTTCCATGTTTCATTATTGAAGATATATGTACATGATTCTAATCATATAATTGACTGGTCTGTGATCTAGGTGGAACTGGAGGGAGAATTCCTACCAGAACCTCAATGCATACTGGACAGAAAGGAAACCCCACTCAGGAACCGAACCATTGCACAGGTCAAGGTGCAGTGGAAACATTTTGGCCCAGATGAGGCTACATGGGAAATGGAAGATGCCATGAAACAGGCATATCCGATTTTTTTTACTTCTGTACATACACGTCATGTTGATAGATAGAACATCGAGGACGATGTTCCTTTAAGGGGGAGGGAATTGTAACACCCTGTTTCCCCCAGTCTGTAAAAATAACTATATTGGCCGAGAACTATGGCAAACTTAAAGATGTGAATGTTTGACTTGACAGACCTTTGCATAAAAGGTTGATGAATGTAAATTATGTTATGAATATGTGTTGCATGACTGCTGGGAGGGGATGTGCTAAAAAAGACCACGATGGCTAATGAGAGGTGATGGAAGGGACCTGGAATGGTTGCGTTAACTTCCACCGAGCCAGTATAGTATTGGTATATACTTGCTCACAAACCAAAGCTGCTCTCTGATCCTGGAATGGATTTCCCGTCAGATTGGTAGGTAGGGAGGCTCCTCAAGAGTTAAATGAGGGGATGGGGGTGAACTGCCCATATGTAACAACTGTCAGACCTGACCACGGACGGTGAAATTTGCGCCACACGCAACCTTGCAGACGAAAATTGGAAAGAGAGGAAGTGTGGTAAGGGAGAGAGCAGTGCGCGTGACGGGGATCACGAAAGAGACTAGAGAAGCCCTGGAAAATGTAGGGAGTTTTGAATACCAGGAGAAGGAGAGTAACCTTCGTCTTGGACTATTTTCTTGCATTAGGAGAAGGAGAGTAACCTTCATCCTTGATTTCTGTTGAGCTGGAAGTAGGAGACTGAACCTCAAAGCATCGTGGTCTAGCTCGGGGGTGGTTAGTGGTAAATCCGTTTGGAGTCACTGAACCTACGGTTGGGTGGAAATGAGCACCCCTCTCAGCAGTTTCATCACGCCTGATAGATTTGATAAGTGTTTTATACCTTGTATTTCGAATTGAATATCATGAATGCATGCTTGTGTTTATATGCCCATAATAATTTCTGTGTAGAATGATTGCCTGGTGTTTTAAACTGGAAATAATGGATGCATGTGTATGCTTATATGTCATTGTTGGTTTCTGTACAAATGGTAAAGTCTGGGGCCGGAAGGGTAGTTGTCTAAGGTCTTGGAGTCATGGGAGTTTGAAGCCCCGAGAAGTTGAATTTCGTGATTCAAGCTCAGAAGGGATAGCGAGCCCAACTATAGAAAGAAAGAATACCCTATCATTCGGTTGATGAACGATCGAAATCCTTTCGGGAATACCCCAGATCTGTTAAGATCGATGGATCTAGAGAAGGAGCGCAGGCGTTAACACCTCGCCCCTTTCAACCTTCGCGAGTAGCAATGGGACCCAGGACCGTAGATACAAGGATTTGACAGAGCCCTATTGACTGTCGATCTTAGCCTTTGTAAAGGTAAGAGAGTAGCATTTCCCTGACTCGCGACTTGGAGTGGTCAAGGGTAGGGCTGTATGAACTCATGATTCGCGAGATCGTGACCGTTGGATCCAAGACATAGGATAATCGTGGGATTAGAACCTTCGTGGGTATCGCCTATCGGGGGTTCGAAACTTGAGAGAGTTTCCTTTCGATGGTAGAAGTCGCGAAGTGCCGAGCGCCGAGGGCTCGTGTAAAAACGTAACCCATCTGTAAGTGGGGACCGCGTGGTTGAAAGGTGGCGTAACGACAAGCGCCCAGAGAAAGGTGGGAACGGGTGATGGGTGATGAACACATGTCGCCTGGGAAGGAGTCAACCCATTGTTGACTTGTCATATCTCGGGAAATCGCAAAGGAGGAGCATGAGGGCTCAACACTCCAACTCGCGAAGTCGCGAGATGCGAAGTAGCGAGATGCGAAGTAGCGCCAATATTTAGCCTAGGAAGCGGGTAAACGGTGGTGGACACGTGTCACACTGGGAAAGAGTCAACCCCCTATTGACTTATCGTGGCTCGGGGTTTCACAGGATGAAGAAGCTGCACCTTGATCGCTAAGGCTGCGAAACGCCGAGAGCCGAGGTCTCGTGCGACGGGCAGCGACGACACAGCCCAAAGAGTAGAGTATAGCGGGGTTGAAAAGTGGCATGTGCGCGTCGTTTTGACAGAGTCCACGCAACATTGGCCTATCGTGTCTCGGGGATTCACGAAGGAGGAGCATGAGAGCTCAACACCTCAACTGGCGAGGTTGCGAGTGGTGCTAGTGCTTGGCATAGCCTACGATTACATGTAGCAGGCGCTAGTGAGGAGGTATTCATACCCGTATAGCATCTCGGGTATCAGTGTTTGGAGAAAGGGGAGTCAAGAGTCTTGATTCCCGACTCGTGAGTTGCGAAATGCGCTCGCGCTAAGGCCAGCTTGTGGTCGTTTGGAGGAGGATAAGGAAAGAGAGGGTCTGCGCTAGGCCCTATAGAAGTCTCAAGTATTATGTTCCTCGAAGAAGAAGATGAAAAATCTAATTTGCTGTAGTGGGTGTGTGACAGTATCTGGCCCAAAATCAACTTGAAAGGCTTCCACTCATCATTGTGGGTATACCTTCAAGCGACCCCCATAATACGTGCAATCTCTACACCAAGACCAACAAAGCAGAGTGAGTAACTCTGCCAGTCTTAATGCAACCTCAAGTTTGACCCTTGTGTAAGAAGGGCTTCCCAGGACAAGATGTAGCAATTAGATTTCACCTCTCTCTAACACAATATTCTATGTTTGTTTGCATCTTTGGAAAGTTATCTTTCACACCTATTCCAAATCCCTACAACTAATCTGATGTAGGTTTGCTACCAGAAAATATAAAAATGTCTAATCAATTTTTAGTTTGGCGCTTTATTTTTAAGCTCATTGTTACTCAAAAGAAAAATGGCGTGGACAATATGGTGTTTTGACCGACTCAAAAGTTATGCAAAGAGATGAAGATGCAATCTTTTAATTTTGATGAAAGCTATGTTACGTGAAGGAGAAAACATTCATCATTACAGATGCACAAAGTCCCAAAAAAGCCAAAAACCATGCAATTCCGCTACTTCAAATGCAAGCTAGTTTCACTACCCAAAAGAAAAAATGCATCTATGTTATTTGTTTGATTATGATGTATACAAAAAGTAAATACAAAACCTTCAATGCTCCACTACTTTCAATCAAGAGAAAGCGTCCTATGCAGATGCAAAAGACACGAAGCAAAAGGGCTACAAACAAAGCATGCATTCAGGGCAATGAGGTATGAAAGAAAACAAGTAGAAACTTGTTCTAACAAGAAATAACACCATCAAGGATTCTACAACCAATCAAGCATTCAAGGAATACAATAAAATGCAGAGAAGAATCCAAGAAAAGATAGGGAGAAAGAGAAATCACTCAAAATTGTCCTGTCAAAAAAGCAGCTAGAAAAGACAATTTCACATTTCTGAAAAAGGTTTCAAGCTCCAAGTAAGACAATAGGGAGTGATAAGCATAAAAAACCAATCCAAACAACTTCACAAACCAACCATAGACTTTGGTTAAAGATCTCTACAAAAAGGGTTGCAAAAGACTGAGCAGAAGAAGGCAAAAACTCTCAAAAAAGAGACTAGC
>WSFP011452282.1:0-18939 GCA_009831015.1 Picea engelmannii
AAAGGGATTCATTCCCTATGGGAGTTTTCTAAGTTACAGTCTGACCAAAATGAATTACATCCAAACCTTAGGACTTCACCCTTTTGGATTCATAGCCTCGGCTTAAGGGTGGCCTTTTCCATAGAACAATTAAGTGTGACAGATAACCTAAGGCTAGGTGGAACACCCTTCATTTACAACTAGTAGCGGTATTACTTTCACAAAAAGACAATTAATTTGACTGTGTCATGAAATTCCATAGTAATTTGTTTTATTTCATATTATTATTTTTTAGTTTATTCAATTCTAAATTTATATAATTAATTTTCTTAATTACGAGTGAAAGCATTGTAAGACTGCATTCATGTATTAAGGTTGAAATGAATTTGTAAGGCTATTATAATTTTACTTCTTCTATTAAATGCTACAATCAATATAATATATCAATTTAGGTGCAAAGAGTACCATGATTTTCATTTACATTGAGTTTTAGCACAACGTTTGTGGTGTTTTATAGCACCTTGTCTGATCCGGATTTTATGAACAGAACGAAATCAATACATATTATTAACAAATTCTTAGCACAAAATAACAGAGATACAGTAAAACTGGTTTTCTATTCAATATTAAAATAAGATGAAACTGTAAAATGCAGCGGAAACAAGCTTGCTGGAATGGTGGCGGCTTATCTCTGAGAAGAAATGTGACGGTTGTGCTCATTTGCAAGAAGAACATTACAATGAGGCAAGCGGAAGTGCAACATCTATGGGACCCAATGGTTGGAATCCCAAACCCACTAGAAAGGGGTAGTGGGCAATTGAGCTATGCAGGGCTCAATTGTAGCTATGTTGGACATAGGGAAGGCTCTCATCCCATGTGTGAGGGTGCTTTGAATTATACATGTGAAGGATATGCACAATCATTCGATTTAAAACCTTGGTTTGGCCATCTGTCTGGGGTTGGAAGGCCGTGTATTAGGTGAGCTTGGTGTCCACCAATGACCAAAGGCTCGACCAAACTATGCTGAGAAATCTATCCCAATCTCAGACAATGGTTTGTGGGATTCTAAAATGTACCCAGACTCGTTCAAAAAAGAGCTTGGCAGTGGCCTCTAATGTGATGCTCTTCTTGCAAGCAACCAGAATCACCATCTTAGAAAAGCGATCAACAACCACAAAAACACAGTTGTTTCCCTGCTTGGTGGATGGGAGGCCCGACATGTAATCCATTGAGATGGATTCCCATGGCCTGTCCGGAGTAGGAAGAGGGGTGTACAGGCCCTGCTTCTTAGTGGTTGGTTTGGCAATAGCACAGACAGTGCAGGACCTAATATACTTGTTGACCTCCTGTCGAAGTTTCGGCCAATAGAAATGTTTATGTAGCATCGCCACTGTCTTTTCAACACTGAAGTGTCCTGTTGTTACACCTCAATATTGCTCACTTCGACAAGTGTCGTAAGTGTCGCATGTTCCTCTCAACTGTCGCAAGTGTCGCATGTCATTCACAAGTGTCGCAAACATCAAACAAATCATACTGCCATGATGACGACACAAAGGAGACATTTAGAATACCTCGGACACTTGATTTGGAGGAGGGAGAATGATTAACTGAAGTCAAGGAACTCTTATCACCTGAAAGAAGCTCTTAAAATAAGGTTTTGAAGGAGAGCGCTCTCCTACATCAGCCTTAGGAGTGTTGGTGCTCCCCTATAAGGTCTTAGGGAGTGTTATAATGACTAACTTCCCCTCTAAAGGAGCGTTATCCATCCTTGGAGCGTTGGCGCTCCCCTTGAGCCTCCCAGGGAATGCTATAGCGCACTGATGCCCCTTTTGAGGGAGCGTTGTCTAATCTGGGCTGTGGTTGGCCCGTTGAGGAGAATAAGGGAAGGATGTTTCAAGTTTGGAAGGTAGTTGCATTTGAATTCTTGGTTCAATCAGAAGATCCTTGATCTAAGGAGGGAATTCCTCAACCTACCCTAAAGATACTTCAAGAGGTTAAGCCTCTCTTAACCTATATAAGCAGGCTCTATGATGGTGAAAAGGGGGAAGAATTGCTAGCATGAAACCTATGATCTCATAGGAAACACATAGTGAACTAAAAGAGAGTGATCAGTGAAGCTGCTATCATCCAGGTTGTGTATCTTTCGAGCAAGGGTTAGACAAAGAGGACTTGATGAAGTTGTCGCATTCGCATCTACGATGGTAAGTACTGTTGTCGTTATTCTCATTAATATGACACGCTTGGCCTGTTTCTTTCTAGTTTGTGTCTGATCTAACATGAACTTATCATTGATAGATAGATCTATTTTCAAGCTAATATCAATAGAGTAGGAAGTGGTCGTACTTTGTTTGTCTACAGGACTCATCGAGGAGCGAAAGATTGGAGCTCGACTCGGAGCGTGCAGGGACAAACGTCGATAAAAAGGTACTTACGTTCTCCTTCCTCCTCACACATTAGTTTGTATAGATTGGAAAGGAAGTCAGTGTCCACATTAAGCACTTTATGTCTTAGAGTTTAGGGTCTAGCTCTTTGAGGCAATCTACCTGTCCGCAGGGAGATTTTCCTACAACAGAAACTAGCGACTCCGCTGGGGATCGAATCAAACTTTTAGTTTTGATCTTCCTCATAGACCTTGTCTTAACCTTTGAGTGTTATTAAACCTTTTTCACCTCATATGTCTGATTGCACTTGCTGATTGAATCTTTACCCCATCACACTCAGCTTGATTGTCAAAAATTCCATTGAAATTTTGGGTTTTTTGGACTTTTTTCTGAGCTTTAGGACTCCAACGCTCCCCTGCCTTGTTAGTAGAGCGCCAACGCTCCCTGAAGCTGCTGGACAGAGATTTATAACGCTCTGGTGGCCCATATACCAGAGCGCCATCCCTCTTTTGCCCAAAATCTCTTCAAAAATTGCAATTTTTGGAGGTCCAAACCCTGCTTTTTGACTTGCTGAGTTGTTTTGTGATTCAATTGCTTATTCTTTGACCTTTGACATGCTTCCTCCTGAGAATTAAACACCTTGTTGTTCAGATTTTATGCCCTTCTTCATTATTTTTGAGTTTTTGCTGTTGAGAGCTTGAAATCGATCCATGCTTTCTTCTCTCCTATCCGACTGAGCGAGAACTCTAGTGAAGGACATTTGAAGTCTGTAACTCTTCTCATTTGGTTCTTTGAGGTAATATGATCCAATCTCTTTCTCTTTCCTTTTGCATTTTTGGTTTTCTTTCTCTTGTTTGATTGAAAAAGGGTGTGTTGTTTGTGCAAAATCTGTGTTTTCTTCTTTGAATCTCCTTGATCTGAAAGGGTAGTTGGCAGGAGAAATTTTGCATTGAATTGATTATCATTCGCATACAAACGAAAAAAGTACATCTTAATGATTAGTTTGCATATTAGTCTGCATTTCTGAAATGTTGTAGCATCATATTGGATTTGATTGAGGGCATTCCTTATCAAGTGTTTGATAGTGAAAACGACTCTTCATCTTTCCCGTAAATAGATATTCATTGAAAAGAAACGATTGCTTATCATATTTCATGCATATTTTTGGGAATTGAGTCATCATTCCATCAGTTTCACTTTTGTACACCCTTTGAGTAAACAACAACCATTAAAATCAACGCTTAACTAAAATTTATCAGACTTTTTACATCTTTGTTAGCAAACATACATTAGTTTAAGGTGTAGGGCTTTGGAATAGGTTGAAAGGATAAATTTCCAAATCTATCAAACAAACTTAGTATCTTGTGGTAGGGAGAGTCAAATCCAATTGTCATATTGGCTTGCTGGGATCCCCCTCTCACACAGGGGTTACGCACGAGGTCACATTCGGGTGAGTTACGGAGATTATCCCTCCGTGATTCAACTGTTTGTAGTGGTCGGATCGTATATTAGGGGTCACTGGAAGGTATACCCACGATTATGTGTGGGAGCCTTTCAAGTTGATTTTGGACTTGTTATCTTGCCCATATGTTTCGACCGGACTGTTGAATGTACCCGCCCAGGGGCTAACTATGAGTTGGTGACCTTAGTAGCCACAATATTTAGGGTCTCACATAAGGTGACGGTGAAAGGAAGTCTCACTGTACCTGGAACAAACATTGGTCAAACTCACTCAGGCTCCTTGGAGGGTAAATCCACAATTACTGCGTGGAAGCTTGCACCAAGGGGTAAGTCAGTTAAGCAGGTCGGCAACGTAACTGATCCACCCACTCTATCCTCGCCCCTTCCTATTTTGATCTTGCGACATTGGATTTCATCACCAACTAGTGGTTTCATCGTAGGAAGGTTTGTTTGATTGATTGCGTCTTAGATTCATAGCGTGTGTTGTTTGTTTTACTTAGTGGACCTTAGGTCGAGTCAGTGTTAATGGCATCGAATCCTGGGAGTACCAATGGAGGAACCCCTTCTCCTGGGGAACCTTATACCTTTCCTTCGTTTGGAAACTTTGGTCCTCCATATGTTGCCACATTGAGTCTTCAAGGACTCACTATTGGATTACCAGTTTGGTTATTCCCCACTCCGGTGATCCCGAATCTTCCCAATGTTTCCGCTGCACCTAACACTTTGGATGTCAATACACCACCCACACATCAACCTCATGTCGATTTTTCGCCCTCTTCATCCATCAAGTCTCCTTCCATTTCTCCTTCTTTGCCTAGTGAAAGCTCTAAAGCAAGTAGCCAGGTTGATCAGAAGAAGAAGAAACGGAAAAAGAAGAAGAAGAACCCGAAAACGACAAAGGCCCCAACAACATCAGATGTTGGCTCTAACAAACCAGTTACTGTTAATAGTACTGGGAGTGTTGATGAAGTCAATAAGATTAAAAGGAAGAATCCAAAACCCAAAGTCCCTTGCAGCCTTTGTAAGGGTGACCATTTTCTGAGGGATTGCCCCGGTCTTAGCCAGGTCTTAGAAATGTGGTCCTCCACGTCATCGGCCTCTGTCGGTCATGTCGATGATACCCCATAAACTAGTGATGTTCAGGTTGGTAAGAAGAAGCAAACTGTCAAGTTCCCTTCCATGTTGTGTAAAGGTAATCATTACTCTCACCTTTGTCCTCGCATGGACGAGGCTTCTTCTCTTTTGGAAAAACTTCAACTTCCAAAAGGTTGTCGTAAGATTTCCTCCGACCCATCGCTGGTTGATGGACTGGTCAATCCGGTTCCATCCCCGGTCAGTCCGGTTGATCAGGTGGTCAATCTAGTTTCCTCCTCGATTGAACCACAAACTCAAGTAGTTGATCCAGTTCCGTCATCGATCACCCCACTATTCATCAAAAGAGTGACACCAAAGTGGTTGATCCGATTCCATCATCGGTCAATCCCACTCTTCCTTTGGCGAGTGACTGCGTGGTCGATCCGATCCAATCATCGATCGATCCTACTCTCCCTCTAGAGAGTAAACCCGATTCTCGTTAATACAGACTCTACCGCGCCGGGGGACATTCCTCCTTCTCCTGCGAAACCCCCTCCAAGTACCGAAGCCATCCTTTTTTATTGGGGTGCGCTAACTGGACCTTGTCTTCCCTCCCATATTCCTTTCCATATTACAGTACAGGTTTGTCGTTGGGACGTTTCTCAAACACTGATAGATGAAGGTGCGTCCGTTATTATTTTGTCTTCTATTGCTTGGTACGCTTTGGGTTGTTCGCAGCTTGCACCGGTCACACAGAATCTGTTAGCTTTTAACAGAAGAACTAGTCAACCTTTAGGGATCCTTCCTCAGTTTCCTGTAACTTTGGGAGGGAAAACCATCTTTATCGATGTCATGGTAGTCCGAGACCCCTTAGATTTCGCTTTACTCCTTGGGCGGGATTATGTCTATGCTATGAAAGCTCTTGTATCCACCCTTTTCTGTGTGATATCTTTATCTCACGATGGAAGAATTGTGACTATTGATCAACTTTCATTCATCGGCCCCGACTGGGTTACCTCCCTAAGTGGTTCTTATATGCAGACAGTATCACCCTCGCCGCATGTCAATTATGTGGCATTGTCTCCCATGATTTCAACTTCTGATGCTTTGGATCCGGTAGTTGACATGGTGATTTCTTTGGTAGGGTTATTGGAGCCTGATCTCCTTAACCTTGTCACGACCCTTGACATGTGTTCCTTCCAGAGTGATTCTCTTCCATCCAACAAAGATCTCTTGGAATCCATGACCGAGCTTTGTCCCTTGACATGGTACCCTTCCAGAGCATTATCCTCTCGGAAGCCATGATAGAGAAACCACGAGCATATTTTCTCTTATCTGTGGCAAGCTCGTTAAAAAATGAAACAGAGATCCTAAGCATAGTTTTTTTCCTATGTCGAGCTCGTTAAAAAATGAAACAATCACCTCTCTTGAACCTTCTTTTCATCCACCCTTCTCCTTTTTCTCATCTACTAGAGAAATTGGTGACGACCTCGGAGACGGTGAATGAATCGAAGCTTGGAGGGCATGTCTCTAGCCTTTGATGATCATTCTGGAGTTAAGCCACCAGCTTTCATGCTGGGGGCATACCGAGCTTAGTCTTTGTTCTTTCTCGTGATCGTAAATACATGAGAATGCATCCGGGTATACTTTTATCTCTTTTTCGGACCTGTATGGACACACGAAAAAGGAACCCCCTGGAGTCTCCTTTAAGCTCTTTTTAGACTCTCTAAACATGAAAAGATTGTCGAGTGATGTTGCTTCCTTTCCCACTCATTAAACGGTTTGAAAGGGCATCTTTCGAGTGATAATTTATCTCTTTTTCGGCCTCGCCAGACTAACATTATGAAAAAGGACAACACTGGAGTCATCTTTAAGTTCTTTTCAGACTCTCTAAAGATGAAAAGATTACCGAGCGACCTTGTTCTCTTCACGCTCGTTAAATTATTTGAAGAAAACGTCTGTTGAGCAATAGTTTATCTCTTTTTCGGTCTTGTCAGACTACTTTACGAAAAAGGAAATGAGAGAGTTCTCTTTTAAGTGTTTTTTCAGACTCTATAATCATGAAAAACCTTCGATTTTTCTGTCTTTGGACTCGCTAAACAAAACATCGACGGGCCCATACGGGATCGAACCCTTACTTCTTCCAGTTCATTAAACAAAGGAAGAGGAAATTATCGAAGGTGAGTTTTATCGAGCATTTGTTATCCTCCTTGAGCTCGTTAAATTAAAAAGAGGTACTTGTCTATCTGGATGGGGGAAAAAATTGAAAGAAGCAAGCCAAGCATTTTTGTGAGAACATTACCAAGTAACTCTTAGAGTCGCCCTTGAACATGGCACTTTGTCTTTTGCACGCATTATAATCCACTGAACCTTTGCACTGAGCCAATCCTTTGAGTTTCCTTCACTCCTTTGGGTCACCTGATGTAAGTCACAGCATCCACTGCATCATCAAGTTTTGGTCCATGTCATGTTTCTGTTGTTGTGCCTCAGCGTTCAAGGGAAGTATCCGCCTCGAGAGTCAGCCATCACAAATATCTTGTCTCAATACCCGTGTCAGTCCATGTTCATTTGATCTACCAATTACATCTCTGTGCTCATTTCGTGTCATTGATGGGGGATACATCAAGGCCCTCCTTCGACGAGTCTACTCCTGCCGACTTCAACACATTATCCGGGAACTAGACTTAGAAACTAGTTAGTACTTTGGGACCTGCATGCCTCAATGGCAGGCCTCCTCACATTTGACAGTGGGTTTACATCATTGACCTCTGATCAGATGATTCCACTCATGTTCGACTCAAGCTCATCCATTCACATTCGTTGGAATGTACAAGAGTACCTTGGGAATCATTGACATTAATGGTGATCTCCCTCGCGCTTGTTAACGGTTTACATCATTGACCGATAATCAAGTGGTTTCTGCCATGTTCGACATCAGGACATCTATTCACATGGTTAGATTCATACTACATTGGGATTGGTAAGAAGACCCTGGGTTGAGTGATCACTCTGATATGTACTTTTCCCAGGTTGCGACGGAATTCCTCTTGAACAATGACAAATATATTGTTACATAGGTCCACTTTGTATTGGTCGTGGCTATGTCTTGTCATCTCATAGATCCATTGTGTATTCTTCGTGGCTACGATCAGTCTAGGTCATCAGAGTATAGATTCACATTGTATCCCCGGTGGCTATACCTTTTCATCAAATACAATTATGGATCCACAGTGTATTTTATGGCGGCCATATCTTGCAAGTCTTGATCACCCAAACATAGGTATGCCTGCCTTGGGTTTTGAAATATGTCATGATATTTGTTGGATGTTTGTGTGCAGCTTCCGTCAGGTTCTCCGAGTCTATACCCTTGCTTGAAAGTCTACAAAGCATTTCAGTTATCAGTTCGAATCTTCTAACTTCATACTTTGGGGGGCAATCTGTTACACCTCAATATTGCTCACTTCGACAAGTGTCGTAAGTGTCGCATGTTCCTCTCAACTGTCGCAAGTGTTGCATGGCATTCACAAGTGTCGCAAACATAAAACAAAACATACTGCCATGATGACGACACCAAGGAGACATTTAGAATACCTCAGACATTTGATTTGGAGGAGGGAGAATGATTAACTGAAGTCAAGGAACTCTTATCACCTGAAAGAATCTCTTAAACTAAGGTTTTGAAGGAGAGCGCTCTCCTACATCAGCCTTAGGAGTGCTGGCGCTCCCCTATAAGGTCTTAGGGAGCGTTATAACGACCAATTGCCCCTCTGAAGGAGTGCTATCCATCCTTGGAGTGCTAGCGCTCCCCTTGAGCCTCCCAGGGAGCGCTATAGTGCACTGATTCCCCTTTTGAGGGAGCTTTGTCTAATCTGGGCAGTGGTTGGCCCGTTGAGGAGAATAAGGGAAGGATCTTTCAAGTTTGGAAGGTAGTTGCATTCGAATTCTTGGTTCAATCAGAAGATCCTTGATCTAAGGAGGGAATTCCTCAACCTACCCTAAAGATACCTCAAGAGGTTAAGCCTCTATTAACCTATATAAGCAGGCTCTATGATGGTGAAAAGGGGGAAGAATTGCTAGCATGGAACCTATGATCTCATAGGAAACACACAGTGAACTAAAAGAGAGTGATCAGTGAAGCTGCTATCATCCAGGTTGTGGATCTTTCGAGCAAGGGTTAGACAAAGGGGACTTGACGAAGCTGTCGCATTCGCATCTACGATTGTAAGTACTGTTGTCGTTATTCTCATTAATATGACACGCTTGGCCTGTTCCTTTTTAGTTTGTGTCTGATCTTACATGAACTTATCGTTGATAGATAGATCTGTTTTCAAGCTAATATCAATAGAGTAGGAAGTGGTCGTACTTTGTTTTTCTACAGGACTCATTGAGGAGTGAAAGATTGGAGCTCGACTCGGAGCGTGCAGGGACAAACATCGATAAAAAGGTACTTCTGTTCTCCTTCCTCCTCACGCATTAGTTTGTATAGATTGGAAAGGAAGTCAGTGTCCACGTTAAGCACTTTTTGTCTTAGAGTTTAGGGTCTAGCTCTTTGAGGAAATCTACCTGTCCGCAGGGAGATTTTCCTACAACACCTGCCACCCGACTGTAGTGGGCTTCCCAGATCAGCTTCGCTCGCTCACTTGATGGAACATAGATATGGCCTAGAGGACATAACAACCCATCCTGAAGATGGAATTTATCGATGACTGTGTTCACACCCAACATTTGGTAGGTGGTGGCGAAGTCAGGGTCTGTCTCATAGAGATGGGGCCATCTAGATGTCTCATCGCCGCAAGAGTCTAGCACTGTGGTGAGTGCCACGAATGGCGGTCTGCTGAGGCAATCAACGACACTATTGGTGCTTCCTATTTTATACTTGATGTTGAGGTAGAATTGTTGCAAGTATGTGGACCACTTTTGATGGCGATCATTCTGCAATTTTCCTTCTATCTGCATGAACTGTAGTGGCTTATGATCAGTGTGGATGACTGTCTCCTTCCCAAGAATGTAATGTCTCCACTGGTGGCAAGCTTGCACAATGGAGTACATTTATTTATCGTAAGTAGGGTACTTATGGACAGTATCTGACAGTGTCTCACTATGATAGGCCACAGGGTGGCCGTGTCGAGTGAGAACAGCACCCACAGCATAGTCTAAAGCATCTATCTCGATCTCAAAGGGAAGTTGCAAGTCTGGTAGTGAAAGTACTGGGGCTGAGCACAAGTGCTACTTCAGATCATCGAACGCTTGTTGTTGGGACCGGTCCCATGCAAATTTTTCCTTACCACCACCCCTGTTTATTTGGCTGAGGGCCCATGCAATATGGGAGAATCCCAACAGCAACCTGCGATAGAAATTGGCAAGGGCCAAGAAGCTCTGGAGCTCAGTGAGTGTTGTTGGGGGTGGCCAGTCATGGATGACTTGGATCTTGGCTAGATACACATGTACACCATGCTGATCAATGATGTAGCCCAGGTAATGGACCCTGTCCATGTCGAAGGAGCATTTTTCCAAGTTGGCGTATAGCTTGTGCTGTCGCAGGGTGTACAAAACCTGTTGAATATGCTGCAAGTGTTCGGCCCAAGTCTTGCTGTAAATTAGAATGTCATCCAGTTACACCACTACAAAATTATTGGTGAATGGTCGCATGATATCGTCCATCATCCTCATGAAAGTGGCTGGAGCATTTGTCAAACCAAAGGGCATGACCAACCATTCAAAAAGGCCTTCCTTTGACTTGAAGGCGGTCTTCCATACATCTGTATGTTCTATCGGGACCTGGTGGTAGCCAGACTTCAGATCAATCTTACTAAAGTATTTGGCCCCCGTGAGATTATCAAGGAGGTCATCGATTCAGGGAATCGGGTACCGATTTCTGACTATGATTTTATTCAGAGCTCGGTAATCAATACAGAGTCGTCAAGTTCCATCTTTCTTCTGTACTAGCACGATTGGGCTCCCAGAAGGTGATGAGTTGGGGAGAATGTGCCCCTTCTAGAGAAGTTCCTGGATATATCGCTTGATCTCCTCATTCTCTAACAAAGAGAGACGATGGACTAGCCCATTGGGAAGCAGTGCGTTGGGGGTTAGATCGATGGGGTGCTTGACCTGACAGTGCAGAGGTACCCCTGTAGGTGAGGAGAAGATATCTGAGTATTCTTCCATGACCTTATCTACTTGTTTTTGTTTTGTGGAGAGGTTGGTCACAAACACCCTAGATGTGGCTGTGATATTTCGCTTATTCTGAGAGCGAATCACGAAGAAGACAAACTTCCCCGTCTGAGAGATGACCTTCCTGCATTGCTTAGTAGAGATCAAGGAAATAGCACTAGGTGGGACTGCCTCGGGTATCCTGTACAATTTCCTATTTAAAGTAATAATAACACTACAAGGCCTAGACTCATATACAACATGACGTTTTCATAAATAAGGTTGGCCCAAAATAACATCACAAACTTTGAGAGGAGCAACATCACACAATACCTCATCTTTGAAGGGCTTGATGTTGTACGACCGTCGACACTGTTGGTTGACGTGGAGATCGCTTCCTTGGCAGAGCCATCCAATGGTGTAGGGTTGTGGGTGCAGCGTTGTTGGCAGGGCCAGTCGCTTGACGACCTCTGCTGAGATGAGGTTCTTCTAGCTACTGCTATGAATATTGAAGTGAAGTGGGGTGCCTTTTACCCACATCTATGAATGGAAGAGGCGCTCTCCTTCTTCTGGCTTGTTTGGTTCACCAGGTTAGAGCTTGGTGGTAGCAACGGTGGCACTAGGTTCTGCGTCAATGATCCATCTTCCCCTTTCTGGTTATGTCTTAGAGTCAGAATCCGCATCTAATTCAGAGTCTTTCACTTCAACCACTAGCGACAGTCAGCAGTGTTATGCCAAGGGATCTTATGGAAGTCACACCACTTCCCGGTATCTTTCTTTGTCTTTTCGGTGTCCTTATTTGCTTGCGGCTTGGACTGGTAGTCCTGATACTGTCCATCTTTATTCTATCGTTTGTTCTGTGGGTTGGGCCTCCCTTTCCTAGCTTTTGTTGTGAGTTGTTCCCAGGCCCAAATTGCACGTCTTTTGTTTGAGCTTCTGCTCGATTTTGACAGCATATCGGTAGGTCGCACCCAAGGATGAGATGTCCAGAAATTCCATTTCAGTCTGGATATATCTATGCAGAGCATCGCAATACTTGAGCACCAGATGTCGCTCTGAATATTTGATACCCAGCTTGTTGCGCAAGGTATGGAAGATATTTGTGAAATTTGGCACTGCTTGGTCTCTTTCTTTCCACAGTGTGGTCCATTTGGTACACAGGTCGTCGTAACTTCCGACAAGGTAGTATTGTTCCTTAATAGCATCCCTGAAAGATTCCCAGGTGGCTGTAACTAAAAATAATGAGGTTTCCTCTGTTTCCTGTTGCTCAGAGAAGGTTTCCCACCAATCTTTGACATGGGGAACGACTTTGAGGAGCGCAAAAGTAATATTTTCTCTATTCGAGAAGTTATGGACAGAAAAATACCCTTCTAGCATATTCAACCACTTGTCTACATCATATGCGTCTATCTGACCTTCAAATATAGGTATATCGAATTTTATTTGTACCTTGAAGGGGGTGGCGCCTCCATTCGAAGAAGATGCGTCGCATGTTGGCAGTTGTCGAAGGATTTGCACGAAACTATCCATCATCTCGTTCATCTGTTGCGTGAGGGATTCCTATATCAATAGTTTGAAAGGATCTCCTACCCCATCATCTTTATTTTCTTCTGCCATGAGAGGTCGCTTGGGCGTGCGAAAGCTTTTGTCCTTAAGAGAAACTAGCTCAAGACCCAACTCTTTGTACTCTGACCTCGTTGGGGACATGCATTAAGACGACAAGGAGCAGACCCCTCTGATACCACTGATCCGGATTTTATGAGAAAAATGAAATGAATACACATTATTAATAGATTCTTAGCACAAAATAACAGAGATACAGTAAAAATGGTTTTCTATTTAATAATGAAATAAGATGAAACTGTAAAATGCAGTGAAAACAAGCTTGTTGGAATGGTAGTGGCTTATCTTTGAGAAGAGATGTGACGCCTGCGCTCATTCGCAAGAAGAACATTAAAATGAGGCTATAAAGGCATTTTTACAATAAAAAAGAATGCCCAAAACCCTAGACATCCAAAAACCTAACCCTAGGAGATGAAGCACCAAAAGTCATGTGGGCCCCGTTTGGGTAAGTTAGTACATCAACTTCCTGGGGTCGTAACTTTTGCATACGATCTCCGTTTTAGGCGTGTGATAGCCCGTTGGAAAGGTATCATCGAGGGGATTCATTTTGGGGGCTCAATCGTGCCTATGGCTATCATTTAGTAGCTTTATCCCGAATAAACTTCATTTAGGCACTCAAAATGTCCCCGGAAGTTAAAACTACTAAAAATAGTAAATTGCCAAAATTGTCAGAAAATTGTTTTGAGCCAGTTGGAAAAGGTGGGTGGCCACCGATATCCATCTGGATCATTGTCACCTCAAATGGTGTACAGAGGTGTTTAGGAACATTACACATCCCCCTTAATGTTGAACAAGTGTCATATCTCCCAAACCAGTACATTTCCACAAGATGGTGAAGATGGCCTCTAGTCAAGGTACATTGAATATGTTGATAAGTCAATCTATTGACAATAACAATATTTGCTCAAGTTGTTCCTAAGTTTGAATTTGTGGAATATGATGCATCTAGAATGGTCCATCATCATAATGTGAAGACAGATCCACTAAAAAATGTTGACAATACTCCATTTGTCAAAAAGATGGAATGCTTGGGGAAGCATTCATAGAAGGTACATCGAGCTATGATGAAAAGAAAATATATTATGATAAGCTGAAAATCATCCGTTGAAGAATCCATAAGAAGTAGTAGGAAACATCCCAATAACCCATGAGTAGAACTTTGTCAAAGATTACACCTCTTTGTTCAATCTTTTGATGGGTGAATATGAGCCCATGAGTTAAGTGCATGACCATGTGTGCACTATGAATTGCGTTAACAATATTGTCAAAAAGATCCCTGCCACAAATTGCTACTCTTGCAAGATCTTTTTGAAGACAAACCATGCAAGACTTGAAGGTGTGTCCCTCCATATGATAGAATTTGCATATAGGTTTCTTCTTTATATTATCTACCCAAATATGGTAATTGGCTTTGCATAGACAACTTAATCATCCATTTTGAGTCCATTATATTCAAAGATTATGCAAATAATTCTACAAAAAGGCACCTTGATTAGAATCAATGAAGGAAAGAATAGTACCAATTTCTTCGAAAAAAAATTACAATGTAATGAATATGTCCTTCGATAGCACAAGTGTTATCCACAAATTTGGTCATTGTGATGATGTCATGATGATGGAAAATCAAGCTCTTTACCAAGAACACTTTCCTGAGAAAGGTTACAGTTGTCTTCTTCCAGAATTCATACTTTGAAACATGTTCGCGGGCTGCTTATACATTCACCTGCGGGAATGCTTGTTTCCCGCAGGCTACCTTAAGCTAGGGTGCGAACTTCCCACACTGTACTCATGGTTAGGGTGCGGACATGATTTTAAAAGGGAAAAAGATAAAGATCTCGAATCTTCTAGAAGGGAATCTTCTAGAAGGATGAGTTGGCTTTCGAGTGGTTACTCAAGTACTGTCATTCCAGATATCTTGGGATCATTCCCTATCCAAGTAACTAATCTACCTCTTCCTATATATTGAGGAGATTGCTCATGGAAAGGGTTAAGAAAGAAGAAGTTCAGCAAGATTAGCAAGAGATTGATCAGAGAATTAGTGCAAGACTATATGGAGGACTGATGCTACAACAGCAAGAGACAACAGCAAGGTCATCACATGTGGTAGATTTTCTTCATGCATGAGCAAGTGTGTGTGTCAGAGATAGAAGCCGTCGAAAGGAGACCTATGACATCAAGGCTCAGGTTGTAAGTTTCTCTTTCAATTAATGCAATACAGTAATATGTCCCTTTCCCATAAAGATGATGTCACTTTATTACATAATTCCTTGATCATATGTATAGACTAGTCATTGAATATCTTAACTTGTCTTTACTTCGATTGGTTCGTTTTGTTGTGATCTGGACGGGACGAGAGCATTGAAGCAAAGCTTGGAACAACAGAGACATAAGGAAAGCGTTCATAAGGTATGTCCATAGCCCTTATCTCTTAGTTCATTCAATAGGCTAGATCTAGGGAAAGTGTATTATTTTGTCCTGTTTTGTTCTAGATACCAGGTGGATCTAGGGAGGTCGGTTAGTGTCCACACCTATGGACTTATCCTATAACAACAAGCCTTAGCCAAATAATGAAACCCTAGAGAGAGAACAATTTGTTGCAAAACAAATAAGAAAGATAATGTTGGATATACAAGAGGTTTTAAAACCCTAGGAAACCCTATAAATGAATGATCTAAAAAGCTCTAGTTCCACAACCATTAGGGCAATGTAACTAGCCAAAAAAATTTCATTTGGCTATGAAAGTGAGTAAAAAGGATGATTTGAAACCCTAGTTCCATAATCACAAAACAATAGTGATTCCACCAACCAAATCCTCATATCAGTTGTTGAAAATGAGTAAAGAAGATGGTATGGACCCATGGTTCTGCAGTGAAATAAATTCAATGATACCACCAACCAAAATCCATCAGAACAATAGCTAAAAAATTAGCCAAAAGGATGATTATAAACACTATTTCTGCATTTCCAAAAAAACAACAATGCCACCAGTGAATAACCTTCAATAAAATTAAGACATCAATATTAATAATAATAACAATAATATAATTTTAAGGTCACAACCAAGCCAAACATGAAATTGGTCTATGATACCCCCTTATTAGTGTGACAATGGACCCCCTCCGCACAATGATTTGACTACTAAAGTCTACGAAGGTATACATACCCAACGCCCCTATGGATTTGAACTTCTGACCTCTTAGGAGGAAACACATGTTCTTCACCATTAGGCCCACTATAAGTGATGCGCCACCTGGTGGAGGTTTTTGTGAAGGTTTTTAATGTTACAAGATTGGGAAAACTTATCAAAAATATTTTCTCTAAAGCCTCCACTATTGATAACAACGATTTGGGAGAGGACTTAATGGATGTTGATTACAACTAAAATTATGGGAAGACAAAGGTACTAAAGAAAGTTTTTTTTTATTCATTTAAGTTAGTAAGGCACATCGGTGCACTCATAATCAATATGCATCAATATGTATTATATATTTTTAAAACACTTGAGTGTATTGTATATTTTTAAAACACTTGAGTGTATTATATATTTTCAAAGCACTCGTGCATATTATATGTGTAAAAGCGTTGATGTGGTTATCATAGTGTGCATCATTAAGTCTTGTAACGATAATGGTAATAGTAACGACAATGGTAATTGATCCAGGTGGATACCGGTGCCCACCCACATGTTCCACTAATTCAGAATGGTCCACATCTTGGCATTTTTTCTACGATTTTTCGGGTCCCAAACTTATGGGACCATTTTGAGGCCCTAAACAACGTTTTTTGACGTGGCAGCTACCTAATAGATGTCAAAGACATTATTGGATCATTCAAAATGTGTACTTCTTGGCTAGACCTTTCCAACATGCTACCAAGCGCCCCAAACGAAGATTGTATGCAAAAGTAACGCTCCTGAGAAGTTGATGTATCAACTAACCACATTGGGGCCCACAAACTTTTTTGTTGGATTACTGAGAGGGGGGGTGAATAAGTAATAGAGCAATTCAATCCCTTTTAACCATATAATGCAAGTGTTATATCAGTGTAGCATTATCATCCAATAATTGCAGAGTAAATAAATAATGAACAAATGAGCAATCATACACATACACAGTACACCAATGTTTTTACGTGGAAACCCAAAGCGAGAGAAAACCGCAGAATGCTTTTTCTTATATGTCTTGAAGAAATACATTCATTGGAAGCACCAACTTCTTTTGTTTTTCAGCTGCAACTAGAAGGAGGCTCCAACCCCCTAGTTTATCAGGTTACAACCTGAGGGAAGCTCCAACTCCCCAATTCTCTCGCTACAACCAAAAGGAGGCTACAACCCCCTATGTTCTCCGACTACAACCAGAAGGTGGCTACAACCAATGTCCTTGCCTCGTCCAACAAACCTAACGTAGAAGTAGAATGATGAAACCACTATCACACTATCACTGTGAGATATACTGCCGTAAAATTGTACCAATCAACCTGCACCAAACAAACTGTACCAATAACCTGTAATCAACTTGTACCATAAACAAGTGCATCAACCTGTACCTCAACTTGTACCATGAACAAGTGCATCAACCATGCACCAAACCTATACAAATAACATGTCACAACAACCTGTCCAAACAACCTATCACAACGACTTGTCTCATATATCTTATCAACCAAATTAGATCTACTCACAAACATCAATCACTAAGACAAATATCAAATATGTGCATCAACCAAGCATAACACAACAACTAATAATCATCATCGAGATCAATATGTGATTCTAATAATATACCAATACAAGTATGCTACATCATCCATAAACCATGTGTCAACAATACTACTAACAAGTGCCTCCAACCATGTACCAAGTATGTATCAATCATGTATCAACTACTCATCAACTATGACTCATCAAGATGTACCAACATCATCAACTATACACCTCATGTGTGTGCAAACTCATCAACTACTTGTCTCAACCATGTACCCAACATGTACTTCAACCAAAAGCCCTTATCAATTTCATCATCAAAATCTGATTTGTAACTTTGTAATAGACTTGGCGTATATGATCACATACCTACAAACCTTCCTTAACTTTAACAACAAGAGACTAGCATTTTCCTCAAACTTTACTTTAGTCTCACATGACTAGTTTTGGATTAGTCAACAACCCTAACTTGAAATAATCATAACTATGTACATGTAATGAATAAAGATCTAAAAATAGTACGCAATGTTCTTCAGTGTGTTTTATGCAATTCCTTCACTTTTCAATACTTGGAACCTCTCAGAAAAGGAGTTATAGCAAAAATGGCATACCTTGTTTAATTTTGGCTTATTCTAGAGAGTGAACTTGTAGAGCATGCCCCGCACGTAATATTTGTTGTATGGATCTAAAAATTTTACACATAATACTACAGAACGTACTCTAGCCAACATATTTGGTCTTACCTAATTTGGATCTATTATGAAGAATTTATGACATTTTTACTCGAAACACATGTTTTAGACTAGTTTCAGGACTAGCCACAAACCCTATTTTCCATGGAGTGTAACTCCAAAAATAAAATGAACCACAAGCTGAAATTTGTACCACAACTACTTGGATATGTTTTCTCAATGGCCTATAAATTGCACGGTCTAAATCATTCTATAAAAAAAGTTATTGTGAAAAATGGTGAGATGACCTGTAAATAACATACCTTAAAAAGCATCATCAAAAGAATTTATTCTCCCTTGAATTTTGGCCTTCTTTACTTCACATTCTCTCTGAAATTCAGCTTATATATCCTTTGGTTACCTCAATCACCTGTAGATATTCAATATTCTCAAGTGTCGTTAAAATGAGAGAGCCTTGCCTCTTATTTATACGTTCATGTAGCTTCTTCAAGGGGTTACCTTTTAACCATCTTAACCCACTTTCCTTTTTTTAGGGTTAACCAACTTCTAACCACTTGTCCAATTAGTAATTTATCCATTAAATTTATTATTTAAATAATTTATTTTGTATCCACTTTGACTTATAGTACACTCATCACTTCACTTTACCTCAAGGGGTTACCTTCTAACCATCTTAAACCACTTTCCTTATTTTAGGGCTAACCCACTTCTAACGACTTGTCAACTTAGTAATCTCTCCATTAACTTTATTATTTAAATAATTTCTTTTGTATTCACTTTGAATTATAGTACACTCATCACTTCACTTTATTATTTACCTTCTAAAAATCTCTTAAACCACTTTGACTACTTTGACCTTTTGGGGCTTCTAGATGAC